>CAUYRH010071119.1:0-98651 GCA_963574655.1 Perodicticus potto | reverse complement strand
ATCTTTAAAATATGACAATGGAGCTTTAATGGGAATTGCATTAAAAGTATATATTGCTTTGGGTAGTATAGACATTTTAACAATGTTGGTTCTTCCCAGCCATAAGCATGTTTTTCCATTTGTCAACATTTTTGGCTATTTCTTTTCTTAAAGTTTCATAGTTCTCTTTATAGAGATCTTTCACATCCTTTTGGAAGGATGTTTGGAGAATACTTAGAGATCTAAATATAGACCTGCCATTTGACCCTATAATTCCTTTACTTGGTATATACTCTGAAGACCAAAAATCACATTATAACAAAGACATCTGTACCAGAATGTTCATTGCAGCCCAATTCATAATTGCTAAGTCATGGAAGAAGCCCAAGTGCCCATCGATCCACAAATGGATTAATAAATTGTGGTACATGTATACCATGGAATATTACGCAGCCTTAAAGAAAGATGGAGACTTTACCTCTTTCATGTTTACATGGATAGAGCTGGAACACAT
Organism: Perodicticus potto; assembly: GCA_963574655.1. NCBI lineage: Eukaryota > Metazoa > Chordata > Mammalia > Primates > Lorisidae > Perodicticus > Perodicticus potto. The sequence continues at coordinate 98,158 of CAUYRH010071119.1, read as the reverse complement.
TCTTCTTAGCAAAGTATCTCAAGAATGGAAGAAAAAGTTTCCAATGTACTCATCTCTACTATGAAGCTAATTTATAGCTGTCGTATGAAGGGTATAACCCAACTATAACACAAGAATATGGGGAAAGGGGCAAGGGTAGGGAAGAGAGGGGGGTGGTTGGGGTGGAGGGAGGGTAATTGGTGGGGCCACACCTAGGGTGTATCTTAGAAGGGTACAGGCGAACCTTACTAAACACAGCATACAAATGTCTTCATATAATAACTGAGAAAATGCCATGAAGGCTATGCTAATCAGTTTGATGAAAATAGTTCAGATTGTGTATGAAACTAGCACATAGTACCCCTTGATTGCACTATTGTACACAGCTAGGATTTAATAATAAAGACAATAAAAAGAAAAAACATGCTGGTATACTTCCATTGATTTCTTTCCATGCTTGTTTTTATTTTAATACCCACAAAACCTACTGCAACCTACTTTTTTAAAAACTTAGAATATTCCTACTCTTTGAATATTTGTCAAAGATGTTTAATGGCAACAGAGTATACAATTGGCATAACTGCCCCCTCTTACTGTGTGGCTATTTCACTGGGCAACAGCAGTTATCACTTTTTTTTTTTTTTTGGAGACAAGGTATTTTGCTCTGCCTAGGTTAGAGTCCAGTGGTATTATCATAGCTCACTGCAGCCTCAAATTTCTGAGCCCAAGTGATCCTCCTGCCCCAGCCTCCCAAATAGCTGAAGCTACAAGCATATACCATAACACCTGGTTAATCTTTGTATTTTTTTATAGAAATGAAGTCTCACTATGTTGCTCAGGCTGGTCTTGAACTCCTGACCTCAAGTGATCCTCCTGCCTTGGCCTCCCAAGTTGCTGGGATTCCAGGTGGGAACCACCATACCCAGCCCAGTTATTACTATTAAAATAGCCTCATGCTAAAGATAGCTGTACACAACTTTTTGCAAATATCTTACATTGTTTCATTGGGATAAATTTCTGAAAGTAGAATTCAAGGCCAAAAGTCACGAAAATTACAAGATATTTGTTACATTTCGCCAATTTGCTCTCCAGAAAGACTAAAAACCTTACGATCTCCTCCCAGCAGAAGATGAATGTCCATTTCCCTGAATCACAGCCTAGACTTGACATTACTGTTCTGATTATTTTTTTATCACTCATGTGGTTTGAATTTATGTATCTTCGAAGAAACATGAAATTAAGTACTTCTCATACTCCTATTTATGTCTTGTCTCTTATGTATTACCTGCTTATGTCTGTGCCCTTTTTCCACTGGGTATACGTCCTTGTTTTCTTACTTGTTTAGGTAGTATTTACTAGGCAGCCCATGAATTCGGTCAGCCTCCAAAGTGAGAAGCATCCTCTCCCTCAGGAGCCAGGGAGAGCGAGGGGAACTGTGTCTTGCCAAATGGCCCAGAGGAAAGGAATCTGACCACTTTCCCCTTGGCTAAGCCCCACAGCAGCTAAGAGGTGGTCCCGGAGATGGCTGCAGGAGGAAGGTATGAGGGCGGGTATGTGAGAAGCCACTAGAGCCCCTGTTCTGATCCTGGACTAGGGAACAGGAAGACTGGGGTGGGCGTGAGGCAAAGAAGGAAAAGGAGAGGAACAGGAGCTGGGTAAGAGACAGGAAGGGGAGGAAGACAGTGCAGGAAAGTCTTGCAAAGAACTCACGGACCGTGGGGAATCCACAGAGAGGAGCCAGCAAAGGTGAGACCGGAGTATCGTGATGAGGTTCAGAACTACACTCTGTCCTACCGTTGGTAGCTGGAATAAAACCTAATTCGAAAATATACTCGAGCAGGCAAAGGCACTTCTATTAGGGGAGAAAATAAGGGCGGCGGGAAGTGACTCCTACAACTCACACAAGTACCCTGGGCTTATCCCTGATCCCCAGGCCCCAGATGCATCTCCACAGTATCCCTCTGCCTTCTACACAAAAGCCATTGTAAATTGATGTCCCTCCAAGAGACAAATCACTGCCTCTTAGACTCAACTGTTGGCAAAAGACCAATCATTTTTCATCTCTGATTAAAATGTCTACAGAAGAAATTGGAAACAGTTCAGCAACGGAAGCTACCACTCATGGAGTTGCAGAATGCAAAATAAATTTGGGGGCAGTAGTAAAAGGCAGCGTGCTGCCCTCCGTGCACGTCAGAACTGCCAGGCTCTTTCCCACCAGTAAGGAGGTCACTGAGGAGGTGGGGTCACTGGGAATATGTTTATGCCCTAAAGAGCCACTCATTCAAGGCTCCTCAAAAGTCCTCTGTTAAATGCACTTGCTAGAGCTAAAAATTTCCACTCTTTTTCTATAAATTCTGATTCAGTATGTCTAGGATAGGACCAGAAAAACAACATTTTTAAACAAGGGCTTTGGATGGTTCATATGATGTGGCAAGAAGTTGATTTTGTCCAGAGCATCTAATATTAAAATTACCTGAGGAGGTGGGGTGTGGTGGCTCATGCCTGTGATCCTAACACTCTGGGAGGCTGAGGCAGAAGGATCAATTGAACTCAGGAGTTTGAGACCAGCCTGAACAAAAGTGAGACCCTGTCTGTATTAAAAATAGAAAAAACTACCTGGGCATTGCGGCAGGTGCCTGTAGTTCTCAGCTACTTGGGAGGCTGAGACAACACAATCACTTGAGCTCAAGAGTTTGAAGTTGCAGTGAGCTATGATGCCGCAGCACTCTACCCCAGGACAAGAGAGTGAGACCATCTCAAAAAAAAAACAAAGTTACCTAAGAAGATTAATAAAAAATTACCAAAGAGTTCCAGTTCTGCCTTTGACAGACTGCTGAGTAAAGTTCAACTCTACCACCAAGAACAAACAAAAATGTTGAACCATTTTCAAAAAAACTGAAATTTTTAAAAACTGAAAGTATGAGAGGGCTATCCAATGTAGTGAGGTCTTAAGATACTGAGATCTCAGAGAGACAGAGAATACAGAAGTGAACCTGGCATTTGGCCCAGCTTTTTGCCTTGAAGTATTTGCTGAATCTGAGGGAGTACCTGCAAGCGGGGAAGTTGTGCTGTGTGAAAATTCATCAGGGAAGCAGCCAAGGTAAGGAGAAAGGAAGCAGGAACCACAGCCTTGGGTGGTGCCTGTGGCTCAGTGGGTAGGGCGCCGGTCCCATATACCGAGGGTGGCGGGTTCAAACCTGGCCCCAGCCAAACTGCAACAAAAAATAACTGGGCGTTGTGGCAGGCGCCTGGAGTCCCAGCCACTCGGGAGGCTGAGGCAGGAGAATCATCTAAGCCCAGGAGTTGGAGGTTGCTGTTAGCTGTGATGCCACAGCACTCTACCGAGGGTGATAAAGTAAGACTCTGTCTCAAAAAGAAAAAAAGAAAGAAAGAAAAAGAAACCACAGTCAGGAGGCTGAGGCCGTGCAGAGCTCTGACAGGCCCACATTCCAGGGGAGAAAATGCCGGAGTTCAGGCGTCACCAAGAAGGAGGGGCCCTGGTGTGCACCCCAAGTTTTCCAGAGGAATTCTGGAAGCCTAGCAACAAGGATGAACCAGAAATAGACCTATGTTTACAAAGGCTAAAGCCCAGCTTCAAGTCAGCTAACATTCCAGAGCAGAGTGCCCTACCCTAACTTCCCAAACCTCCTCGCAGGAGAAAGACAGCATCATTCACAGCCTCAACTTCTCTCTTCCATTTTTCATACACAATTTCTGCCATTTGACAAAAAAAATCACAGAAAAAATGTTTCTTTTGTTTTACAAAGCAAACTAGAAGATGTGAAAGGCCACCAAGGAAAAACAAACAAAAAAAGACACAGAAAGAGATCCAAGAAAACTCTGATGTTGGAATCATAGCCTTTCAGAACAACTGTGGTTTTTTATGTCCAAAAAAATGAATTTTAGCAAAAAGTTAAATCTATTTTTAAAAAGCAAATGAAAATTCTATAATAGAATTAAACAAATATAAAACTTAGAACTAAGAATACAATAGATGAGTTTAATAGCAAATTAGATACAGATGAAGAAAGAATTAATGAATTAAAAGAAAATCAATGCAGAATGATGTCAACACTGAAAGAATTGGGAGGGAAAAGAATGGATGGTAAATACTCGGGTACAAGAGGAAAGTGTACAAAACATACTGGGACATGGTGAAGAGGTCCAGCACATGAGTAATTGAAGTCCTGGAGAGAAAGAAATATGGGGCAGAAGTAATTCTTATAGAGATAATGACTGAGAATTTTCCAAAACTGACCAATGACATCAAACAGCAGATTCCAGAAGTGTTAGAAACCCCAAAAAGAATAAATGCAAAAAAAACTACATGTAGGCACATGTATAATGGCTAAAACAAAACAAAACAAACAGGAAAAAAAAAAAAACAAAATTAAATCAGTTTTTAATTTATTACTTACTTTACTTTCATTATGTATAATGGTCAATTACACCAGCATTTCTGAGAGCTGGGCCAGGGCCTGGGGCAGGGGGAGAGTGCTTTTTACAAATGTACATTGTAGAGCACCATTAGAGATTGTGATGTGGTCAACTTGGGGCAAGTCCTTCAATCAACGTTTTCAATAATCCATGGAGTTGATTCCTCAAACTTAGCTCTATCCTTAACCCCTTTTAACTAAGGAAACTGAGACCCAGCCAGAGAAGACAGTCAGCTCAAGGTTCTACTGTGTAGCGGGGTCACAGACAGCACACCATGCAGTCAAGGGCATTCCGAGAAGCAGCTCTTCTGACCCAGTACTACAGGCGTCTAGTCCTCAGCAGGGAAGGCAGGTGCGCCCACTTGTGGCTACAGGAAAGATGGCGGAAGGGATTGAAAATGCCTGACCACCTCTACAAAACACCATAGGAGGCAGTTTTATAATTTTTCATTTTATGTTTTTATATTTTTATTTTATAATTTTGATTCTAAAAGTAAGGCCAATGCTGTACCATTTGCCCAATTTACTATACGGCATTAAATACTTTATCCATTATCTCTTTTGAGCTTTATCACGATCAATGAAGTAGCTATTATCATCATTCCACATTCTCTAAAGAGACACAGACAAGTTAAGTAACTTATACAAGGTCCCACAGACAAGTGGGGGACTTGGGACCTGAACCCATAAATCCCAGCTTTGTAACTCCTGTGTCCCGCTGCCTCTGCCTAACTCCCCTGTCTGCACCCACTCACCATTTCTCACACACTTACCCCACAGGCCAAACAACGGCTTCCTTAACATCTCCCCTCTAGCCGTCTCTGGTAATGGGGCAGCCTGGTAGAACGGGAGGAGCACAGGCCAGGGCCTGAAAGCCTGGGTTTTCATGTCACCCTAGCTCTGCCACTCCACTCCATGGTTTTACCTAAGACCCTTCCCTCCTGTTGTGTCAACATCTTCATCTGCAAAATAGGGCTAATATCACAGGATTGTGGTAAAGACTAAAGACCTTTAAAAGCCCAGCACTACTCTCAACCTAAATTCTAGAATGTGGGGGTAAGGGAGGGGATACATTTTGGTCCTGCTGTACTTGGAAAGACCTGAGCACGCCGTCCACAGGGCCGTGGGCTGCACCGTGGAGGGGTCCTGAGAAGCTGAGGTTCAGTTGCACAGCGACCCCATGCTGCTGGCACAGTGCACCATGGTGTTCATTTCCGTGAGAGCCCAGCCTGCCCGGGATGAGTTCATCCTCTGCCCACGATTCCCACAGCCGCCAATCCCCACATTATTAAATGGCTCACCTAGCAGCGCTTGTTTTTTAAAACAGCACGAGCGGGCAATTCAGTTATCTAAGGTTTTCCAATAAACTTGGACATCACTGTATGAAATTTCCCTTCCACTGGCTGATGCTGATGGAATTTTTTCCCACTTTTATCTAAGCTTTGATGAAAGACTGATGGATTAAATGGTAGGGAAAAAATTCTTTTACACATGATAATAACAGAGGGAGGGCTAATTCTGGGTAAAGCTGTCAAGAGACTAAAATGAGGTTTGGAGACTTCCCCCCCACTTGTCACCTTCTCCCTCCGGGGGTGGAGGGTGGAGGGTTACCCATCTGCACCCCTGCAGCAGGTGCCCTGACCCAGGTGCTCAGGTGGTTTCCTGTTATAGGCACATTCAGGAGTATTTCACAGTCCTTAAGCCCTAGAAAAAAGTTCCTATTGTGCTGCCTTCTACCAGGTAACATGTGGGGGCTCTAATAATCATGTGACAAAGACCCTTCCTTTGCAGATAGGCCCCTCTGCTCAAGATAGAATGGGGTAGGGAAAAGAGAGGGGAAGGGGGGGCACAGGTGGGAGAGGAAGATGGGGGGGAATCAAGAGAAGGATGGAGAGACCCACGGTTAAGAGAAAGAAGGGGAGGTACAGGAAGACTAAGTGGCCAGAACTGGGTGCACAGTGATGGGACCACCTGCAGAGCCTGAAAAGCAAGAAATGTAACCATGTGTGAATGGCAGAAAGAAACCAAGAGAAAGCCCAGGCTTGGGAGTCCAATAGAACAGACTAGCCAGCTGGGGACTGGCCGACTCTTCGGGCTTCATAAGGACAGAGGTAAACATAAGGGCATTCCTGAGTTGACAGAGAAACCCAGCTTGCTCCATCCTTGGTTAGAAGGAGATGATTCCTGCAAACCTGACCACAGGAGCTGAGCTGCCTTATCCTGGCCTGGGGATCCCTGGTGGGTGGCATGGTGAGACCTCTAAGGCAGCCTCTTCGGCCTTGCACAGACAGCCTGGCCTGGCAAGCAAGCATAGGTCCTGAAGGGGGACCGAGGCCCAGCACACAGGACAGGCATCCTCTCTCTAGCCTTCCAGTCTGGGCCCAGCGACTGCCCCCCACCCCCAATCTGCTGCATACCCAGTACAATCTCTGTGGGCTCGGGTACGTGAGGGAACTCAAGCGACAGGCAACCAGGACCAAACTGAGCTGCTGGCTTCAGGACCAGGAGAGCCCAATATGTGAGTGTTCCAGAGCCTGGAGTTTTCTCCTTCCCCAGCACTAGAAATCAGGAGCATGTCTGGGGCACGGGAATTAACGTGAGCTTTAAAAGGGAAGACTGGGTTCCTGAGTCGCTGCTTAACCTGGAATATGGCCTTAGCCTGTTTCTCCTTTTGTAAAATGCGGACAGCGATGCCTAACAGTGCTGTGGAAACCAGGGGTGCTGACAGGACGCACGGACAACACGGGAAGTGGCCACTCCACATGCTCACCGCCCTGCTCCGTGTGCCTGGGGAAGGACTTTGGCCAAAGTTATTAACAGCACTCCCTCCCCCTCCTCCCCTCACTCCTCCTGCTCCGGCTGGTGAGTTTACAGAAGGAACTGAGCGTGCTGGACTCAGCCCCCCTGGGGCTCTGTGCCATGTCCATGAGCTGAGCCTGAGCTCCTGCCCCTGGTGGGAAGCAGCAGGTGTTCGTCTGGCCAGCAATGCTCACAACGTGTGTGTTTGCGTGTGTGATGAAGGAATCCAATTCTAGGAAACTGTGTCTCTACGCCACAGCCACCAAGCCATCAGTGACCACACTGATCTTCCGCATTAACTCCAACTGTGTCTGTCTCTCACGGTTCTGAACTCAGAGAGGAAGAGTGCTGTTTGGTGGTTCTTGGTACATAGAAAGCACTCATTTAAAACCTGCTATGTAGGGATCCCCCAGAGGCAGGGTCCTCCCACTAAACCTGGCAGAACTTGTGGTAACTCATGTTCTACCCCCTACATGAAGCAACTGCACATAATCAATAATGGTCAGCAAGCCATAGCCTTGTGTTTCAGTTAAGCACCCTGATAGACCTTGGAAAAATTGTCAAGGATTTTATTTCCAACCCGCCCCCGTCCCAGGGTCTTGATGCTATCCTGTTTTGTCAATGCGTGACCTTAAATGAGCCACCACATCTGCTTGGAGCTCCTGCCCTCGGCCAGGATATTCAACTTCTTCTCCAAGGAAACTTCAGATAGCACGGTCTGGAAGACACTCATCATTTCTGATTTCCATCCACTCCTCCAGGTTGTTCTGATCACGGGGCCCTGATGCCCGATCATTGCTCCCTCTCAGGAATTTGAATGTTGACCAGAGACTCCCTGGTAGCACCCTAAAAGGTTCACAAGTTTCTACCACTAAGATCTCGGGGCTGCCCTGCTTTTTGTCTTTCCTGAAGCCTATGCTCAGTGCAATTCCACAAACCCCCCAGTACCTTTCTGTCACAGTTTAAGTTCCCAGGACACACTAAGATACAGAGTCGCCTGCAGAAAGTTTATTTGGGAGCATTCTCCTTGGAGGGGTGGTGGGGGGAAGGGAAACAGGATTGGGCCTAGAAAGACTTGGAATTGAAATGCAGTTGTGCACCATACACAGTCCGAAGCCAGTCCCTGGGGAGCTGGAGCTGGAGGCCCCTTCAGAGGTGTCTTGCCTTGCAGCATGGGCCAGGCCTTTGTATCTCCACAATGACCAGGTACTGGGTGTAGGCTGCTACCAAGATGGGACTGTAACCTTGGGCTCTATTTAGCCAAGAGCAGCTGCAGGGAAGGCCTCAGCTCTAAGCTGCCAACACACCTCAGTCCTAATAAGGAATTGGGAGGCATACCACAGCATCCACTACTAGTTCCACTATCTTTTTTCTTACCTAAGTTCAGTCTCTGATTGAAGCAAAGACCTGTAGCTGATATATACAGTCACAAAGTGAGCTGGCTAAGACTAGATTCCAGTTTACCCCGCCCTTAGATAACCCTCTTCGACATCCAACTCGAGGGTTATCTGTCCATCTCACATCATTCCTCCATCCAATAACAAGAACGAGAGCGTGGACTCCCAGCAGCAGAGTGCCGCGCAGGCTGCCCAGCAGGGTGGGGCTCTGCCTGGCCAACGGCCTATGCCTGGCAGCTCCCATTTCTAGCTACGATGTGTACAGGGAGGTTAGATGGCACTTTCCTTCTGTCAGAGAGTTTTCAGAGTCTCCAAAGTAGGAAAAATAGATGATAAGTATGCATCCATTCTAAAGAGAGGTGATGTGCATGTTATTTTAGACTGGTCCCCAGAAAAGCAGCAGCTGGGGAAAGGAATTGTATGTAGAAAGCCTATTTTGGGAAGCAATCCCAAGAAAACAGAAGTGGAGGACTGGGAAGAGGAAAACAGAGGTGGGAAGGCCAACCTGAGGGTGAATTATCTAACTGATCACCACCATGGGCACAGAGGCTCAAAGCCAACGCCTCCTGATCCTCTTAGGAACAGTGTGAATTTCACCTCAGAGCTGTCTGCCCAAGGGCTGGAGGAGGGGAGAATTTATCTCTGGTTCCTGATCAGTACTGGGCAAGCACTGCCCCTTAGGGTGTTAACTCCCTCAGACTTCCACGCGCACCAGCTTAACTGAGAAAGCCCCTGCTAGGGTCTCATGCATACGTGACATTCCAGGGTAGAAAGGTTTAGAGGGGAGAACAGGTACTATCTGGCTTCACCTGTGTGCGGCCAATTTGCTGCATCAATGGCTATAAAAAAAAAAAAAAGTGAGCTGAGAGGACGTAGGCACAGGATGAGAGGTGTGCAGCACCAGGTCCACGTAGATTTACTGACAGGCAGCCAGAAGGGTTCTTTAATTAGCCACCACCAACCACCCTCCTTCTCCAGGCTGTATCAGAAAAGGAAAAAGATTAAGTAGATTCTCTGAAAAAGGAACTCTGGAGAGTGCTGTGTCACTTTCCTTCCCTGTCCACGTTTCCCTGCCACCACTGCAAGCCAAGTAAAGGTTGCTTCAGAGCACGGAGGTGTTTGCCGAAACAAACATTTCCCTCTGGGTGGAATCAGAACCTAGGTGCTACCAGGGGGTCTGGGACAAGGGAAGCAAGAGTTCCCAGGAGAACCTGACACTGACTTCCAGCGTTTGGGGATGCAGCAGTCTGAAAGTCATGGGCTGTCTAGAGAAGCCCTCAAGGGCACAGCAATGGACAGCACGGGAGCAGGGGCCACGTCCAGTTTTGTGGGGCAAGCATGCAGCCAGTCAGGTGCTTAGCCATGTTGCCGCCTCAAAGCCAGACTCAAAACACCCTTGAAGAACCCTGGCCAAGAGGGCTGCCAGCTGGGGCCGGGGCACCTCGGAGGTGCTTCAGCAGGACAGGACCCGAGCAGAGGCCGTCAGAGAGCAGCTGGAGTGGTGTGGTGTGTGCAGTCCCAGCAGAGGTTCTCCCAACCCCAGAGCAGCGCCGTGAAGACCAGCTGGGCATTCGGCAGACAGGACCAGCGGCCACATTACACCAGCACTGATACGAGCCAGCCTTGCCCTCTTAACTGTCAGAACTTTCAAAGGCAGGAAAACAAGGATGCTGACCGGGGAAGGTGAAATACTACCCACTGCTGAGCTGGGAGAGGAGGGGAGCACAGAAGAAAGAAACAGCACGAAGCTGGACGAGAGGGCGCATTTTTATTTAAGATTGGGCTGAACCTTTTGATCACTGAAAATGAAACTTTTTATATCTGAAAGGTGAATAAAAACAAAAGGATCTTCCCAAAATAGGTTCTTGTGCAAAACAAGAAATCCAAGAGATCTGTAGGTTTAGTTCTTTCTTGATTGTACCTTCGAGGACTGAGACTCATCCCTGAAACTGCCTGTTAGCTCCTGGAGGATCACAGGTATGGAACCAGAAAATACCCCGAGGACCTGCCACTGGCTTGAGGTTAGCTTGTGACTCCTCCACCCTGCGCAGCTCCGGCGTCAGAAGTCAGCCCACCAGACCAAGCCCGCTGCACTGCAGACAGCTGGATATAGCTCTGCTGGCAGGCGCGAAGGCTGATCTGATTTGAGCCGAGCTGCTGCCTATCTGCCCTATGTCTGCCTATTCTCATTAGATTTACCTCCGACATCAGATTTTAGATCCCCTGTCAAAGTGTTACATAAGAGCAGCCTGGAGTGTTTGTTTAAAATGCAAATTTTCAGTGCCCTAGTCCCAGAGATTGTGGTTTAGTAGAATGTGGTCTGTATGCTGTCCCACAGATCCTTCTGCAATGACAGCGATGTTCTATTTCTGCACTATTAATTACAGTAGGCCCTAGCAAAATGGGGCCATGGAGCAGCGAAAACGTGGTAACTGTGACAAAGGAAGTGAGTTTTAAATTTTATTTAATTTTAATCAATTTAAATTTAAATAGCCACAGGACACTAGGGCTCCCCCACTGGACAGCTAGTTCCACCAGCAGCAGCAGCAGGAGAAGTCTGTTAGAAATGCAGATTTTAGGTCCACCGTAGGCCTACTGAACCAGCGTCCCATTTTAACAAGATCCCCAGGTGAGCCATATGACAATAAAGGTTGCTACTCGGTTTCCCAAATATGCTGGTACCTTACTGAGATTTCCTGCTCCTGAACCATCCATTCCCTGCTAACGCAGCATCTCCATATAGACTAATTCTCATATTCAGTTATATACATCTAGTTATGACCCAGCATTGCTGGTAACTAGCATGACTGATCTGAAAGTCATAAAAGATACACGTGTGTATGTGAGAGACACAGGGGAAAAAGCAGACAGCGGCGGGGAGGGATGTAATGTAAGGCAGCAACTAGGATGGAAAGGATCCTATACACACGCTAAGGTTTTGGACCTTATTCTTAGAGCAATAGAGAACCATCAAACGCTGTTGAGTAGGGAGGTGGCATGAGCAGAATTTGGCTTTAAAAAGATAACACGTGGGAGTACGGAGGCTAGCTTGGAAGAGATGGCCACACAGATAACTAATCTCCACGGTTCACTGGTTCTTACATGAAGCAGAACCTACCCACGGGAGCAGAACTTGCTATCTTATCCCCAGACTTGAGGAACAGCAAATAACCAGAAGTTACAGCAATGTATTTATTGTGCACGATCCATGACCACAGTCTCCCAAAGCAGACAACGCTTTCCACATTTCAGTCCCGAACCGATTACATCTTGGTGATAACCCAAATGTTTACCATTTATAGTCTCAAATGCTTTGGGATTTGACTATTGAAACAATTGTCTGCATTGAAAGTTTACTATCTTAAGTCTAGAAGTATAAATAAGACAGTCACAGAACACATAACCATCAAAACAATGAAATGGATTTTCCTCCAGATATCTTGCTCACTCATATTGATGTGGTCTGCTGTCAAGGTAAGTCACAATATTAAAATGAAAAATAGCTACAACTGGTGGTGGGGAGAGGGAGAAAATGGAGAAGAGAAAAGTAGGAGACTTAAAAAGCATTTCTAATTTGTTATCTAGTCTTGGAAATCCTTTCATATACACAAGGATAGATCCTGGTCAGCCAGGGGAAGTAAGAAAGGAAAAGACCCAGAAGTAAGGACCTGCTGTTTCCTAGGTGACAGGATTCTTAAAGGCACCCCAACAGACTGGGCATGCTGGAGGGCACCCAGAATCCCAGTACTTTAGGAGGTCAGGCAAGGGGATCACTTGAGTCCAAGAGCTTTCTCAGATTATAAATGGCCACCAGTAAATTGTTACGTAAGCAGGTATCTTCAAAAAATAAATACGTGTAATTTGAATTTTCAGGCTGAAAGTTATGTTTCATCAATGAGCCAGAAAGAAACCACTTTCAGAAAGAATTGCAATATAAAAAGAACACACTGGAAATGGCTATTTGGAAATGTTTTCATCATTATATGATTATGTTGGCAAAAACTATGCTTGACATGTGCAAACACTTTCACATCTATACAGCTAAAAAACTTGAAAGCAGAATTCTTCTAACTTGGGTTAAAAGCTTTAGAAGAATTTCAGTAAGTTTGAACCTATTTGTTAACAAAGTAAATGTGTGCATCTTCTGATTAATATGCAAAAATGAAAGGTTTGCATCAAAAAAATAGATACTTACTAACCAAATTTCAATAAGAAATAACTTTGCAAAATTGGTAAATTGATTAAAAATTTTAATCCACATGGATTTGCTATCTCTGGACAGTATCTTTTTCACCTATAAAAGCCCTTAAAACCAAATATTGGAAAAAGCTGAAATTATAACCAGAGTCCTGAATCATTCAAAAGTATTAAAATAAAGTTTTTAAAAATAATAAATTGAAAAAAATTCATTACATTGTTCTCTTTAAAAAATCAAGCATATAAAGAACTCAAAATAGACCTCCCATATGATCCCATAATCCCATTACTAGGCATATACCCAGAAGAAAAAAATCATTTTATCATAAGGACATTCACACTAGACTGCTTGTCACAGCTCAATTCACAATCGCCAAGATGTGGAAACAACCCAAGTGCCCATCAACCCATAAATGGATTAATAAACTGTGGTATATTGGCTCAGCGCCTGTGGCTCAAGCGGCTAAGGCGCCAGCCACGTACACCTGAGCTGGGGGGTTCGAATCCAGCCCAGGCCTGCCAAACCATAATGACAGCTGCAACCAAAAAAAAAAAAAAAATGGCTGGGCGTTGTGGCGGGCGCCTGTAGTCCCAGCTACTTGGGAGGCGGAGGCAGGAGACTCGCTTGAGCCCAGGAATTAAAGGTTGCTGTGAGCTGTGAGGCCACCGCACTCTACCCAGGGTGACAGCTTGAGGCTCTGTCTCAAAAAAAATAAATAAATAAACTGTGGTATCATGGTACTATTCAGGCTTAAAGTAAGATGGAGACTTTACATTTTTTGTATTAATCTTGTTGGAGTTGAAACACATTCTTCTTAGTAAAGTATCACAAAAATGGAAAAGCAAACATCCAATGTACTCAATACTATTAAGAAGCCAGTGGAAAATCTAATATATACTCACAGAAGAGAAAAACTCAATTCAAGTTGTGGGGAGAGAGGGAGGACAGGGGAAACAGGAGGGAGGCTGGTGTGCACCCACCTAAAGGGCACAATGTCAGGGACACAATTCCAGCAGGGACCTCACCCAACAGATGCAAACACTGTAACCTAATCATGTGGACATTTACCTGAAATAAAAAAAATAAATTAAAACATTAGGCATATTATAAATTTTTTCAACATATCCTTTTTGGGTGTATATTTTATAATATATATTATTATGTATAGTTTACATTATTCAAGCACATAAACAAACTTATTTGGGGAGTGGGTGCTTACAGGGATTAGAAACCCTCCTTCAAGGGTAAGAGGTATAAGACCTCCCAGGCACAGGAAAGAAGATGACCAAAAAGAAGCAAAAAAAGAAAACACTTGGAACAGTGGCACAGTTAATGTCACACGCACAGAGACTGCCAAACAATGCAACTGTAAAAACAGAAAACTTGTTCTGGAATAATCCAACCCTAAGACAATGCTGAGGGGACAGAGCCTCACCAGCAAACAGCAGCCAACACAGAAAAACACAAGTACACAAAACAGGCGGGGCCATATTCAAATCGGCTCATTCTTTGAGAATTTATTTTGTGCATCTGCGGTAGGTACTGGAGTAAACCATGAATTTGGAACAGAATTTGCCTCTAAGGAGACTGTAGTCTAGTGGAGAAATTAAGCATGTAAACATATCATTAAAATGCAACGTGATCAACTGAATTTCAGTGATCTCTGCAACAAAAAAAGCAAAACAAAACAGGGGCCAGGAAGGGAGCTTCTGCAGCAAGCCACCCACGCCTAGACATATTTAGCAATCTCTTCGTTAGTAGGACTTTGTGAATAAACATGTCTTGTTCTTCTTAATAGATAGACTAGAACCTTACTTTCTAGTTTACTTTCTAGTTAAATTAAGCACAGTTCTTAATGAATGTGACAGCAAACAGACCTATGCTGGAACTCTGACATATTTCCAATTCCCCAATACTAAGAATTATGTCTGTTCACATCTAGTTGCTATTTCTTTTCCACCCACCCTCACCGGAGGGCCTCATCATTCCTACTTCATGCTGACCTGTACTGAAGTCCTCATCCCTGGGTTCCAGCCCTGGCCTCAGCCTCTGCTTGTGCCCAGATCAGTAACAGTGTCTGCATCACTTGCACTGTCAGGGCATTTTCTCCCTCCCAGGACCCTGTGCTCTGCTGATCACTCAGGAACGGTCTCTTTCCAGGTCAGAGACCTTGTGGCCCTCTGACATCCCTGAACCTCAGCACTCTACATTTCCGGCCAGCTAACTCTATATTCTGTCCACATTTGGGATGCTGGGAAGAGCAGTTTTTCTCCTTAGGTTGAGTTCAAGAGTGCCAAACTTCCCAGACCTACAGCAGTTCAGAAATTTTACTGTTCAATCTAATTTCAAACTGACAGTTATGTCAGCTAAACCACTTATTACAGTCACCTTAATCTTAGGGTTGAAGCAACATCTACCAAGAGTTTGTTTTTTTTTTTTAATTTCATTTGGTTTTTTTTTTTAGAGACAGATTCTTACTTTATCGCCCTTGGTAGAGTGCCGTGGCATCACACGGCTCACAGCAACCTCCAACTCCTGGGCTGAGGTGATTCTCTTGCCTTGGCCTCCCCAGTAGCTGGGACCACAGGCACCTGCCACACGCCCGGCTACTTTTTTGTTTTGCAGTTCAGCTGAGGCTGGGTTTGAACCCGCCACCCTTGGTATATGGGGCCCGCGCCCTCCTCGCTGAGCCACAGGTGCCGCCCTACCAAGAGTTTTAATTGGTACAATAATGTGACTTTTTAGTTTGTACAAATTTCATTTCCCTTCCATTTCTCATTATATATTACATTGTACAAATCCATTTTTAGCCCAATGACATTTTTAAAGTGTTTTTATTTTTGTGCATAGAACCATCAAACCATATATTGTTATTTAAAGAATGATAGATCAATGTTTTAAATAAAACACTTCTTGAATGTATTCAACTAACTCATTAAAAAAATTATCAAGCACTCACCATGTCTAGTTGTCTACTAAGTACGAGAAGTAAACAGACCCAAGATTCTGTTTACTTCTCTGTTCTTTAGAGCTCAGAGTCTGGTGAAGGGAAGAGACATGACGATTAACAACTGATACGCAGGATGACACAAGAAGGTGGTCAGTGGTCAGGGCCATTTAAACAAGGGAAGGAACACTAACCCTCCTGGGAACGCAGAGGGGGGCCTCACTGAGGAGGTAATGCTGGAGCTGAATCTTGAAGGATAAACACAAGGTTTCTGAAAGAAGAAAGAGCATTTCAGACAGAGGGAAAAGCATGTTCACAACTGCAAACAGCAGAGAAGGCTACAATGCTCAGTGGTACAGAAGCAGAATACAGGAGTGGGAAGAGAACAGGCTAGAAAAAGACAGGTGGGAGACCCCTCTAAGGGGCTTTATACACATCAAAAGGCGTCTGGCTGTTACCCAGGGGGCTCTGAGCAGCCACGGAAAGATTCCAGTCAGGTGCTTCGTGAACAGACTGTGCGAACAGACTCTGACGGCAGCTTGAGAAAAAAGGTGGAGGGGGCAGGATGGAAGGCAAGGGAAGCCAGGTAGCAGATTCTTGCTTGGTTCATCTTAGAAATGCTCAGAGGCTGGACAAAAGGGGAGCAACAGGACTACGGAAAGATGAGGACAGATGTAAGAGACTTTCCAAAGGCAAAATCAACAAGACCTGGTGACAGGCTGGGTGAGGGGTGTGGGGAAGAGTCGCATCTAGGAAGGCTCCTGGGTTTCTGGTTATAACCAGATCCTCCCCCCACAAAACTACTACTCCCTAGCTGTGATGCCATCTGCCAACTTTCAGCCTACAGCAAATTTCATTTCCAAAGAAGAACTACAAGTAAACAGAAATAATTTCCAACTTGTAAGATATCAGATCTTAAGTCCATAAGGGGCTGACACATGGACTAGCAGCTATGGAAACCAATCAGTTGGATGAAAGTATTTAAATCATAAAAGGTTCCTGTCCGTTAACCACCAAAAGCTATAAAATGTCAAACATAAAATTTCAGAGTAAGTAAATGAAACCAAATAATAACGGGATAATACTCTCCAGGGACTCTGTACTCTAAGTAAACACCGAAAATCAATAAATAATCACTGAGTTTCCATAAACCTGCCAGCGACTGACCAGGTCATGCAGGACATAACGAAATACAGTGCCCACGCCCAGTAAGTTTACCTTCCTCACACTCAAGAGTCAAAGCACAAAATATTTAACTTAAACTGCAAAGCAGAAAGATCAACTTGTCACATTAACATCAGGACGTTGAGAAATCATAGGCTGATAGCTTCCGTTTTAATTAACATTCCACTATCCATACTTCTATTAATTTTTAAAGAAAGTTTTGTTAGGTATTTTATGATCACATTTTTAAAATGCAGTCCATTTCACATGAATGTCCAATTTCAACTCATTTTTGACAGGGGAGAAATACACAAATTTTATTTTACTCTCATATACAACACTGATTACTGGGCTGTGGTCATCTGGATTTAACATGCTGAGGAGTCTTCATAAAGGACTTCATCTACCTTCATGTCATTTTCATCCACTGGGACCTGGAGGCAAATCTGTTCTTTGAAAGCCAGAGCCAGGGTATAGGGCTTCACCCCCTGATGCTCCAAGCAGCGCTTCAAGTAGGCGTCGTAGTAACCCTTGCCCCTCCCCAGTCGGTTGCCGTGTTTGTCAAACCCAAGACCCGGCATGAAGATGAGATCAAGTCCCCCTGTAGAGAAAAGGAACACATGGAAGAGGATTAATGGTTTCTGGCAGATCACTTCAGGATGTGGTTGTTGTTTTTTAATGATGTCTATTCTTTCTTTGATTTCTGAAGAAATACATGATCATTGCAGAAAATCCAAAAAGCACAGTTGGATAGAAAAGGAAATAAAACTTACTCAGCAACCCAGCAAGTCCTTCATCCACCCTTGTAGCAGTTCCTATGATCTATATAGAGATGTACAGACATATCTACATAGACGCAGAGAGCTACAGATAACTATACAAAATGCCAGATTCCAAGGCCCCATCCATGCCCGGTTAAAGAGAATCTCCAGAGGCTGGGTACACTGACTCACACCTGTAATTCTAGCACTCTGGGAGGCCAAGGCAGGAGGACTGCTTGAGCTCAAAGAGTTCACAACCAGCCTCAGCAAGAGGGCTCATCTCTACCAAAAACAGAAGAAGAAAATTAGCTGAGCATTGTGGTGAGCCCAATTAATGCCTGTAGTCCCAGTTACTAGGGAGTCTGAGGCAGGAGAATCACTTGAACCAAGGAGTTTGAGGTTGCTGTGAGCTAGGCTGACACCACAGTACCAGAGCCTGGGCAACAGAAAGAGACTCTGTCTCAAAAAAAAAAAAAAAGAAGAAGAAGAAGAAGAGAATCTTGAGGGATAGGGCCTTCTCCATCTTTCGTTTCTTTTTTAACATCCCGATGATTTCACACACCTGTCAGGTTTGGCAACCAATGCCCCAGGAAGGACAGTTGGAGAAGAGAGAGGGTCAAAGAGGACCCAGAAAAGGCAGAGTTAGTTGTTCCCAGGGTCAGTGAGCAGGGCAAGAGGCAGCTGCCGAGAGTACCAGCAGCTGGGACAGCCCTTCCCCTCCTTGTCCCCCCTCCCATTGGAGGCAAGGCCGTGCTGCTTGGCTTCCCGAGATGCCCATCAGAGCAGCACATAACCTACTCAGGGACATTCCCATGGTACAAGGTGGGCCCCCTAACTTTAGCTGGAGCCCTCCCAAGTAATACAGGAACCAAAACTGGCCATGGCATCATCAGGACAGAACAAGATCTTGGGAATCAGGGTACAAGGCAGACTCTTAGAGGCTACAAAAACCCAACTACACACCAGGCATGGTGACTCACACCTGGAATTCCACCACTCTGGGAGGCTGAGGTGGGAGCATCACTGAAGGCCAGGAGCAGGACACCAGCCTGAGCATGAGCAAGATCCCATGTCTACTAAAAACAGAAAAAAATAGCCAGGTGTGGTGGTACAAGCCTACAGTCCCTGCTACTCAGGAGGCAGTAAGATCAATTGAGCCTAGGAATTTGAGGTTGCTGGGAGTTGGCTGACACTACGGAACTCTAGCCCCAGTGACAGAGATAGACCCTGTCTCAAAAAAAAAAAAAAAAACAAAGACAGAACACCCACTATCATGAGAGTGTGCAAAGATTCTCATAACGAAGGTCATAGGAGAAGGGCCTCCACAGATTCTACGAGCCCAGAGATGGGTCCTCCAGTCTCTGATGAACAGCATGAGGTATGAGGTACCAGCACCAGCACAAGAGCCATGTTCCCTGTCCTAACCAGTGGTCTGCCCTGTGACCTTTCTGTACTGGACCTTGGCCTCCTGATGGCTGATCTGGGGGCCTCTGGGTGATCTACAGCTTAATCACAGACTAACAACTCATACAGCATCGATGCCAAGACATACCGGAGTTGGAAGCCATGAATTCTCTGGAATAGAGTATTCTTAGCAGGGATGTTTGGACTGCCAGCTAGGATGGCCCCGACTGTCAGCAGCTGTTCTGACTACATACAGAACTGTGAAATGAACTCAGCATACACCTGTCAACTCCTGCCTGCCAAAATCCAGCAAAGCATGTCTCAGATTACAATAATGACCTTCCCGCGTAAACCTGCTTGTCTATTCCAATCCTAACTTGCTAAAAGGTGCTGGTCAGTGACGTATGTCTTTCCTCCCTGTCTCTGTTCAGCGCATCTGTCAACCCCTCTCTTGGGGTTGACAGTGGCCTGTGCACTTGGGTTTGCTTCCTCATGTCCTCTTTCAGTTGCCAGAGCACTGTCACATTCGAAGTCTACCTCTGTCTTCTACACCCAAAACACACATGTACACACCTTCCCTAGTATTCCTGCCCCTTTACAGTGCGGCGAGGCGTTTTATAAGGTTCTCTGGGGAACACACAATCTCTTCCCTTCAGGAGATGGCAGTTCAGTTAACACAAAATACACACACCACATATAACATCCTTTCTAATGCCAGCCAGCAGTCTCTACCAACTAAGTGCCCACAGGGCAACAGAGACAAGTGTGGAGACCTCAGCAGAAGGGGAGCAATTCTCTCTGAATGGTCATAAAACAGTTCAGGGGGATCTTGGACTTGACTTGGATTTTTAATGATGTGTCAGAGCTGGGTCTGCGTATCTTTCAGAAAC
The DNA here is from genome assembly GCA_963574655.1 of Perodicticus potto. Taxonomy (NCBI): domain Eukaryota; kingdom Metazoa; phylum Chordata; class Mammalia; order Primates; family Lorisidae; genus Perodicticus; species Perodicticus potto. Next base: position 78,183 of record CAUYRH010071119.1, on the reverse strand, counting down.
CAAAAGCAGGGTGGCATGAGAAACATGAGAAAGGAGTTGTGGGTGGTTTACTTGCTGGGGCAGAAGGACCAAGCTGAGGAGGAGGAGAAGACATGAGTGCAGAGCTCACTAAGTAGAAGTACAGACATGTGGGGTCAAGGCTCAGAGACCCCCACAACACAACAGCAAAAAAGCAAACAGCCCAATTAAGAAATGGGTAAAGGACTTAAATAGACATCTCTCCAAAGAAGACATGTGAATGGCCAACAGGCATGTGAAAAGATACTTAACCTCATGAGTCATCAGGGAAATGAAATCCAACCTCACCTCACACCCATTACAATGACCAGTGTCTAAAACTGGGAAGTGGCCTATGTCGGAGAGGATGTGGAAACTAGAGGGCTTGCACACTGTTGGTGGGAACATATTATAAAATGGTGCAACCACTATGGAAAACCGCATGCAGGTTCCTCAAAAGATTAAAATTAGAACTACCATACAATTTAGCAATCCCACTTTTGGGTATTTATGTGAAAGAACTGAAATCAGGATCTTGAAGTGATACCTGCACACACACATTCACCGCCTTATTCACAACAGCCAAGCCATGGAGACGACCTGAGTTCCCACTGATGGATGAATGGACAAACATAACTGGTACAAACACACGATGCAGCATCACTCAGCTATACAAAAGAAAGAAATGCTGTAATATGCAGCACGGGGACGAACCTTGATATTATGCCAAGTGAAGTCAGTCAGTGACAAAAAGACAAATGCTGTGTGATTCAAGAGCAGTCGGACTCTACGAGCAGAAAGCAGACTGGTGGTTTCCAGGAGTAAGAAATGGAGAAAGGGGGAGCTGCTGTTCAAGGGGTGGAGGGTTTCAGTCATGCAAGATGGAAAAGCTGCAGAGATGTGCTGCACGAACTGTGTTTATAGTTAACGATTCTTTACTTAAAATCTTTTAAGAGCGTAGATTTCGTGTTATGTGTTACTTATCACAATAAAAAATAAAAAGGCAGAGAGGGCAAAATTAAAGCTGGGAGAATAGTGAGGATTTCACAAAAGACAGTGCACAAGAAAGAGGAGACAGAATTTTTGGAGAATCCACATCTAGAAGGTTAGAGGGAAAGAATGAAGAATGAATAAAAAGGTAAGAAGCTAACATTCTCCAATCCCCCAAGTTATAATTATGCCTGTCACGGCTCTCACGGAAGTCCACCTTGCCACCTTGCCACCTTGCACATCTGCTGATTGTGTATGTTTCTGTTCTGTCCACCAGAACTTCTTTGAAGATTATCATTTTTTACCAAGTCATCCTTCATGATTGAATTTTAATAGAATTCTAGGCCAGGCTGGTTGTGGTGGCTCATACCTGTAATTCTAGCACTCTGGGAGGCCAAGACAGGTGGACCACTTGAGCTCAGGTGCTCAAGACCACCCTGAGCAAGAATAAGACTCCATCTCTACTAAATATAATAAAACTAGCTGGGTATTGAGGCAGGCTCCTATAGTCACAGCTACTCAGGAAGCTGAAGAAAGAGGATCACTTAAGCCAAGAGTTTGAGGTTGCTGTGAGCTGTGACACCACAGCTCTCTACCCAGGGCAACAGAGTGAGACTCTGTCTTAAAAAAAAAGAATTCTAGGCCAAAATACCTTGAAAGGCAAGTATTTTATCTGCAGAATGGAATGACCTTGGCGTGACATCCCCTATTTAATAACTCTAAAGTATACAGGTTTAGATCAAGGAGGGAAAAGAAAATAATAAAAGTATAAATATGGCTGTTTGTTCAAAGTTAGCTCTATAACTGCTAAGCGAGAAAGAGAATGGCTTTGGGGTTCTCGGGTAACAAAGGCTCTGAAATGGCCCTTCCTAGGAGGGGTCCTAACATCCCATTTGGGGTGGGGTTGTTGGAGCCCCTGGCTTGTTACCACCCCTCCCTTCAACCACGGTCACCTGTTGACCCTGCCTTCAGGTCCTTAGGATACCCCGCTAGTCTGCTCCGCTTCTGCTGCTGGTGAATTCTAGTGTTTTCCTGAGACACACAGTATATTCCTAGCTTAACTTCATCCATTTGTTGTCAACCCCGACGTTCTTCCCGTGCCCCACAGCCACCGCAGGCAGTACCCTGCCCCCCTCACCCCCCACCACACACGGCCAGGGCTGCGCAAGTGGTAGTGACACTGTCCTGGGTGCTCTTCCTCCCCAACAACTGAGGATCAGCAAGCCTTGAAAATCAGCATGGGCCCAGCAAGCTGCCTTCGCACACGCTGATCCCACAAACACAGGCAAACTCCAGGCACACCCTTACACATCACAAGGTCAGAACTCAGTAGAGGAAACGGGAGGAAACCCTCAATCCATTCTTTATGTGCATCCAGCATGGCTCATTTTCAAATCACCAGAGGCTCATTAACGGAGGACACTGAGGTTAGCAGAACGTGCGAGAAAAGCCAGTCCCCTCTGACTGCTCGGTCCTGTGCACTCCTTCCTCCCAGGCTCTGCCAGCACAGAACAAGACCCACAGACAGAGCACACCAGCTGCGGCAGGACCATGGTATTCAGAAAGAGCTCTCTGCAAGTCACAGGACTGTTCTGCAGAGTCATGGTTTGCTGGTGTTTTTCCCCCAGCTCCACTAGCTTTCTAATGCAATCTTACACTCCAAAACCACAAAGCTAACCTGCAGAAAACTCACCCAGCCCCACCCACTGCATTTACTCACAAACATCTTCTGTCTTTTCATCTGGTGCTGGCTCTGAAACAGCAGCCCACCCGCTGGAGGCACTCTGATGTGCTAGGTAGGGGCGCTGCCCTGAGGCTCTCTCTTAGCTGTGTGACCATGGGTAAGTTGCTACTTTCTCTATGCTTCAATTGTCCCCACTATAAATGAAGCTGGTCATGAAAATTAAATTATATAATGCTTATAAACGCCTCAGGAAAGCATTTTCTATGTGAATTACAATTATTATTACATGTGCAATTGTAAAGAAATGTCCTTTAAAAGAGGAAACGAGAGAAAAACCCTCAATCCATTCTCCATGTGCATCCAGCATGGCTTATTTTTGACCAGAGCTTTTACAACCTTAGAACCAGCTCTCACTCTCTCAGCTCCAGGGTTCAGCAGAGCCAAGGAGAGAAAAGACATCTAGGCGAGAGGGGGGTTATAGAATAGACATTAGCAAACTTTTCCTTTCAATGGCCAAAGAGAAAATAATTTAGGCTTTGCAGGCCGTGGGGTCAGGACAACACAACCGCTGCGTGATGAAAGCAGCCAGACAATACATAAGCAAATGAGTGCAGCTGTGTTCCAATAGAATATTATTTACAAAAACAAGCAGAGGGCCAGATGTGGTCCATGGGCTGCAGTTTCATTACCCCTGCTGCAGAATGTAAGGAAAGAGTGTTTAAGGAAGACAGAAGGGGATACGGTGTCAAATATGACAGAATTAACGAATAGAGTAATGACAGAAAAATATTTATTAGATTTAACAAGTAGGGAGCCACCAGGGCAAGGATAATTTAAGTGGGGAGTTGGGGACAGGTGCAAAATCTTCCTTGACTGGAAAAAAGCATAGAAGTAGGCCTTGAGAGAAAATGAGGAAATACAATTCTATAAATGCCTTTACTTATTCCTGAGACTCAAGTGGGAGGCTCCGAGGATTCAGTTCACCTTCACAAAACATCCTTATTAGCTCTGGCAGGGAGTCAGGAGCCGAGCCACTGACACCTCCAACGATGCCCTGAACTCAGACTCCCTGTCCGGAGCTTTTCAGAGCATAATCAGTTCAGTCAGCGGACTACCCTTACCCTAGCACTGAAAATAATAAGTGTTAGAGCCCAGGGGCTGCACACAGCTTTCTATGCCACTTGCAACTCGTGCAGCTCTTACACTTTTCTCCTCTTTTTAACTTCTGTTTCATGGCTGTGTGTCCTTCTCCAGGAACTTCGTGCCTCAATAACTCTGTCTCCAGTTACCTCCCTGCACTACTGCCAGACTTCTCTCCTCCACTTGGTATTCTGAATGTGCATCCCATTCTTGGTCCCAATCCACCCTAAAATCAGCCTTCATCCTGATTCCTCAGGCTCAAAAACATTCGTTTAGTTAATCATCTCTTGGAGACAACATCTAAATTCCCCTTAAGTGGGTATACAGAACGTGCTACACCCCCCCACCCCCCAAATGCCTCTCCAGAATGCCTCCCACTACACTCCGGCAGTCCCCAGGACGTGGACTGCTCTGTCCTCCCACAAACCTGCCCCATGATTTCCTTTGTTCCTGCTATGCTCTTCTCCATTCCTGTTAACACTTCTCCTTTTTGTGTTAATTTATCTAATGATAACAATGACAATGTAACAAACCCATCAAGTCTTCCCCACCCATGCAGTCTGGTGCAATCATCCCTTACCCTAAACTGCAAGAATGTGATCCAGCAAGAATCCCTCTCTCATCCCTGTCTCATCAAAGACAAGCACAGTTTTTGTCTTTCCCAGAGAGATGCTATGCTTAGTTCTGTTTACTATGAAAAAAGAATTAAAGTAAAGGAGATAATGAGTGGGGCCTTGCCCATACCTACCTCAGTTTCCTGATTATATCTAAGTAGTGACCTGTTCAGACCATCCCATGAGACAGTTAACTCTTAACCAAAGTCCAGAGTCTAAAAGAAAAACTAGCACAGAAACTAACATTTAAGTGCCTGTGATAATATGTCAGGCACTGTGCTGTACTTTAGACAGGGATGAAGGAAATCCATTAGTCATCCACCTGGTGAGGTGGGACAGTGGGAATTATTATCCCCATTTCACAAATGAAGAAACTGTTGCTCAGAGAGATCAAATTACTCCCGGAGGTAAGCTGGCTTGTAAAACAGGAAGCCACGGCTTGCTGTCTCAAGTGGATAAAGATTCAACAACACACTGCCCCTACTGCCAAAAGGCACAGCGAGATTCAGCAAAGGACGGTGGGAACACAGTAAAGCCCCGCTCCTCAGAGGCAGCAGGGAGTGGGGTTGAATGTGCAGGCCCTGGACAAACGGCTGGGTCTGGATCCCAGCACTGCCACTTAGTAGCTATAACAGCATCAGTCAAAAGTGCCTTCACCTAAACCCAGAATGGATAAGCATTATTATGTAAAGTGTCACGAGCTGTTAATATCAAATGTCAACTTAATCAATTGCTGTATGCCTGCTCCTTAGGCCGCACAACTGACTACAGAGAGACATGGCACTTCCACAAACATACTGCTGAAACATGAAGAGGCTGAATCCTAAAATAAAAAACAGAGCCAATAATTCATGATAGCCATTATGGCAGAACTCTCAAAAATCAATACCATCTGCTTTGAACTCATTACAGTGCCTCGGAAGGGACAGACTGAAGCACAAGCCCCTTGAACCACTCTTCATAGTAAACCAGTACAGCGCACACAAGGTAATAAACAGAACTTTCATGCGGCTGTAGTAATTAAACATATTCAACTTCCGATTATATATAAAATTGCGTTTTAAAAAAATGTATTTCCCTACAAATCTATAGTATACTTAAGGAGTAATCAACTAAGGGAATAACACGGACTGCTGATTTTTTAAAATTATGTTGTAAATTCATCTTCACTCTTTCTGCTACGTTGGGTCACAACACATTTGCTCATTTTAGAATATCCATACTGAACCAAACACACAGTAGTAAGAATCACCTATTAAAGACTTCTGCACTTTTACTATAAAATCCTTTCTTTTAATACAGATATTAACATTCACACCAAAACACAAGGGCTGTATTTGTCATAAAAGGGTTGGGGACTTGGTTGCTGAGGATGTATCTCCCCAACAGCATTCTCTTTCTACCTACTCCAGAGAGCCTGCAAACCTGTCCAGAACAGCAGGCCAAAAGCAAAGCTAAGAGGGGTTGTGAGGACCAGTTATTCTTCTACCTGTAACACCGGTAACCCCCCTATAAGGATAGTCCAGGAAGGACACCAAAGAAGAGTGGTGGCCTCTGGAGCAAGAAATTAGGGAATAAGAGACGGCCACTTTAAGCTTTCACACTATTTTGTATGGTTTAAGTCTTTTATCATATGTACATCAAACCAAGTTCCTTAAATTATCAGCCTTCTAGCATGTCAAGGACAAGAGGCTTGGAGACAATGGAGCACCACAGGTGAGCTGCAGGCTTCTAGAGAGAATGCCTGACTTCGCATCCCATAAATGCCACTATTAGATAAGAAACATTAGTCAAGCCACGTGAACCTCTCTTTAAAACCCAATTTATTCTCCTTAAAATGGGAATGATAATACCACCTTCTTTTAGGGACTAATAAAGGAGGTGTGTAAAATTCTAGTAAGTGTTAAATAAATGCTAGCCATATTATTATTAGGACTGTGAAGAATGCCTGTTCTCTCTCTGTTGGCTCTGAAAGGTATTTCTTAAGTCATAACACTAGCACTCCAACAGAGATATTTAGATTTCCTATCAGCCCAACCACCCAAGGGTGGGCCTAGATCTCCAGTGCCACCTGCTGTCAGCTGGAATTAAGCAAGTGAGAGCTGCCCTTAAGAGACAGCCCAAGCCCTGAACAGAGCAGGAGCCATGACGGCTCTCTGAAATACCAGTCTCTGAAATGGTGTGATGGGAAAGCATTCCTATTACAAATGGCCTTTCCATTTACAAAGGATCCTTTGAGGAGTAACTATTTATAAACCAAGAAAAAAGGAGTGGTTTTTACAATCTGTTTCAGCACTTTCGGCCAAGTGCCAAAGCACTGCGCTGAGCACTTCACAGACATGACCTCATTTAACCTGCCCAACAATTCTATGAGGTAGATATTATCATCTCCTTTTTTCAAATGGGGAGACCAAGGCTCAAGAGAATACGTAATTTTCCCAAAGTCATACAACTAGTCAATGCAAGAGCAGGGATTCGAACTCTGGTGTTCTGCCTCCAGTGAAATGTGGAAGCTCTTTGCACCCTGCCTGGAGAATTACAGAGGATAGGGAAAGTTCTGCTTGTCTGCCTTGGTGGAATCCGTCAAACTGGACACAGCATTCACATCAGTCAGGTCAGGACCATGGGGAGGGACCAGATGGCACACTCAGACCGAGGAAAGGAGAGAAGTTTAATAAAGAGATGATTCAAAAAGTAGGCAGGGCTTAGAGAAAGCAGCAGAGATGGCGCAGTCCCCTGTGGTAGGAGAAGCCACTAAGCCCGAGGGCTTGGCTATGGGTCCCTGAAGAGCTGTAGCAGTAAGGGGGGCCAGCTGGCAGAGCGTGGACAGCACACTGGTTGGGGTGGGGCCAAACCACCCTCCTCACTCTCCCACACAGTTTGGTCTCGGTTGATGCCTTCTGATGCAGCCCACAGAGGTCCACCCTTCCCAGAGCAAGCGGAAAAGACAGACAGTGGGTCTGGAGGAGGCAAAATGAAGGGGTCCAGCAAAAGACTGAACTATGGTCATTGCCAATGATTACTTCTGGGTTTGGGGAACTGCATTTTATTTTTAATTTCTTCTTTATGTTTTATCTTTATGAGACCAAAGTTATTTCCCTTTTAAAAGAGAAATAATTTTTATGAATACTCAGAAAAATTTCCAGTCTTCTTTTTGAAGATGCACTTCAAACATGTTAGCTATTCTCTTAAGTGTGTTTATTATTATATCTTAAGACTGCCATGTTATGTAGAAAATAACGCTAACATTACAAGTCAGCAAGTAATAACAACTTGATTTACATTATTTTCTTGTCACCACCATCACCATAAACACCAACTGTAACTGTATATGGAAGACAGCAAGCTAAGTTGCTGAGGACAAAAAAGTAAGAAGGGTGGGTCTAAACCCTTCACTATACAGGTTTGCGAACTCTAGCCTGTGGGCCAAAGGCCCCCCCTCCTGCTTCTATACATAAAGTTCCACTAAGACACAGCTGCATGGCCCCATGCTCTGACTTCATGCTGTAGAGCAAAGTTAATTCATTGCAACAGAAACTGTATGGATGACAGGACCCAAATATTTACTATCTGGCCTTTTACAGAAAAGGTTTGCCAACCCTTACTTTAGAGAACTTACCACAGTGTTTAAAAAACTCTATACATCAGCTTATCCTATAGCAGCAGATATTGACCAAAATAAATCTCACTGGAAAAAAATAAACTGTCTTTACAGCAGATATGTAAGAATGCTTTGTAGGAAATAGGACAAGTAGCAGTGTAAGAGCAAGAGTAACTCCATTTTGTAGATAGCAGCCAGCGCTCAGTCTATCAAGGCCAAGCAAGGTGCTCACCCAGCCCGCAAGATAGCAGCAGCCTGAGCTGAAAAACAACTGTCTGATGTAAGTCCAACTAACAGGCGTAAAAAGTATCTAAAGTAGCCAATTATACTCACCACAGCTTGGAGATCCCCTACCCCGCTAGTAACCGCAATAAAACCTCCAGCAACCCACGGGTCGGGGTCCTCAGCACACTCCCGCTGCGACGGGTAAACTGAAGGCCCAGGCTCGAGCTTGAATAAAGGCTCTTTTGCTTTTACATCGAGTTTGTCTCCCTGGTGGTCTTTGGGGATTATGTGATCTGGGCACAACAGCAGCTTAATCCAAAAGTCATACACAGTTATGACTCAATAAAAAATAATTAAAAAAACAAAAACAAAAACAAAAGTCATTTTCTAAGTGTTATATTTATTTAGGCTCTGAATTTGAAATACTTTCACTGTTTTTTTAATAATTGGATGGACCTAAAAAGGAAAATAAAATATAGAACTACAGAACTTATGATTTTTCACTAACCAAGGACAAACTCTGATTGTCTGATTTTTCTCATCTGTAAAACAGCTGGCTGTAACTCTTCAATTTCTTAGATCTCTTTAGAATCAAAGCTTAGGAGCTCTGAAAATTTTAAGTACAATTCTTCGTTTATGTGTGTGACACAATCAAGGAATACATGAAGCCAGTCGCAAAAAGACAAACACTGTATGATTCCAATTGTATGAGGTCTCTAAAGTAGGCAAATTCATAGAAACCGAAAACAGGACTATGGTTACCATGGGCTAAAGAAAGGTGGAAAAGAGGGATTATTTAATGAGTACAGAAAAAAAACAAAATGAGTATAGAAGAGTTTCAGATTTGCAATGTAAAATTTTCTGGAGATCTGTTACACGGTAATATAAATATACTTAACACTATCGAACTGTACACTTAGAACTGGTTAAGATGGTAAATACTACATTATGTGTTTCTCCACCACAACTTCAAAAAAAAAAAAAAAGAAAGGAAAGTAAGCAGGGGAGGGTCTCCAGGGCGGTCCGTCGCCTGGCGCAGGTTCGTGTGACGACATACTCGGAAAGGAAAGCCAAGCCTGGTTTACTCTGGAAAGCAGCTGTTAAGGAGCAGTGGCTGGAGATGCAGAAATATAAGGAACTCCTGGAGCTATTTCTATTTTTCTCACTTTCTTGAAGATGAACTTTCAAAGTCATTATTCTAAGTAATTACAGCACTGCCTGATTCCTAAGCCTTAAGAGTTTAGCAAAATGGAAGTTTGTCCCCGACTCCCACCATTTGTTTTACTGAGACGTTAAATGAGCACTTGGAAATCCCACAACCTTTCTGGTTCAGGACATTTAACTAAAATAAAATTACACGCCACCTTCGATTTCTTCTGCTTGCTCTCTTCTTACAGGCCTAGGAAGGACAGCTCAGCTAAGAGGAGCCTTTGCCATCTAGAACAAATCCTATTGCCACAAGCCTATGACAAAGTAACCCAATACTTTGAAATACTAGCACCTGGAATGTATACAATGTCCTTTTCCAATGAATTCTAAGTGCCTTTTTCACTCCAAGTAGCTTTATTGCCTGCTTTGGTAAGTCATCATCTGTTGAATGAGAAACTTGCTCATGAAACCCATACCACTCCCTAAAACCTGCTAGAAGCCTGACAGGTAAAACACAGCAGAAAAAAATTCTGAAGACTTAGACTTCAACTGAAATGTAATGGGATCAGATCAATGGGTGGCCATCACTAATAACTCCCTGTGGGGAAGGCTCTGTTCAGGGGACTACAGAGAACACAGAGGTGAGTAACTATCCATGCTCTCTAGGACCTAACAAGCTGATCAGCTAAAAATGCACCTAATAAGTTATATGCAAAGATGATAAAGTGACTGTAATAGGGGGCAGAGTAATGTAAGTGTCAAGGTAATAAGTTAAAAGGCAGAAAGCTGTATTCCTTTGAGGAGGAAGTTAAGCCCAAAACCCTCACTAAGGAGGGAGCCTATTGTATGAGCAATGAAAGGGCGAGTAGGATCTTGAAGCGGCAGGATGGACAGGCAGAGATGGAATATGAGCAATAAAAATAGAACAAACCGGCTTGGCGCCTGTGGCTCAACGGGCTAAGGCGCCAGCCACGTACACCTGGGCTGGCAGGTTCGAATCCAGCCGGCCGGCCAAACAACGACGGCTGCAACCAAAAAATGGCCAGGCGTTGTGGCGGGCGCCTGTAGTCCCAGCTACTTGGGAGGCAGAGGCAGGAGACTTGCTTGAGCCCAGGAATTGGAGGTTGCTGTGAGCTGTGATGACACAGCACTCTATCCAGGGTGACAGCTTGAGGATCTGTCTCAAAAAAAAAAAAAAAAAAATAGAACAAACCAAGGTTTGGGAAAGCACACAGTATGTTCAGGGCTGGTGAATGGTTCTCTATGGAAGGATTTATGAATGAAATAAAAGCAACATGGCTGAAAGGATTCAGTCAGACCATGTTGAGAAGAGTATCCAATGCCAAGGTAAAAGATCTACTTAATTTTGCAGATTGAGTCACTGAATCCATTGATCATCTTCTTAGAGGAAAATGCCAGTGGCTACAGGGAGCCACGCTTAGTCTCCAGGAAAATCAGAACCCCAGTGGCATGTGGGACAAAACAGAATGAGGGAGATTCCAGGAAAAAATGACTAGGGTCTTCTGTTCCATTTTTAAAAACTTTACATAGAATTTCTAAACAGTTTTTTGCTCCTTATAAAATTTGTTGCACTGTCTACCATTCCCACATTCTGGCAACAATATGTGAACAGGACTCCTGAGAGGGCCTTTACTGGCTAGGGAGGCTTGCTGCAAACGGACACCAGCAGGTTATTAAATGCCCTCACACACACACACACACACACACACACACACACACACACACACACACACACACATGCTTATCCAATTAGAAACCTGAATTTCCCTTAAAGCAGCTGGTCTCAACCTGTGGGTCGTGACCCACAGGAACTGTATTAAAGGGCAGTGGCATTAGGAAGGTTGAAAAGCACTTCCTTAAGGCTTTTAAAACCCTTTAGAAGGAGTCGCATGAGGAAGTTCCTTTGTAGAAATGGAGCTATTCCATATCTTCATTGTTGTAGTGAATACACAAATCTACACATGTGATAAAACTGCACAGAAATGTGCACACACATATACACAAATGAGTACATATAAAAACTGGCGGACTCTGAATAAGGCTGGCTTTAATACTGTTCGAAACTTTTCTAAGATGTGACGATAGAGAGAAGCTGGATGAAGAATAAGTACACAGGACCTCTCTGCACTGCTTTTTGCAACTTATTACTGTATTTCTAAATGAAAAGCTTTAAAAATGTACAGAAAAACTTCTCATACTCTGAGCACCAATTCAAAAGGTCTAAACCTAAACCAGCCCAAATCTACCCTTACTCTTACCTTCCTTCGAAGGCCCTTAAATTCTAAACATAACACCACGTTCCCTGCCTGCCCTGCCAAGAAAGCCAACCTTCCCCAGGGTTCCACCTTTCCTGTCAGTTTCTGTAAATCCTACCCTTTGTCAAGACTCAGCCCATGATCGTTCCTTCACCTTCACGCCAATACATATAGATTCTCCCAAATCCAAAATCCACCGGGCACTGGTATCAGACATGTTCTCTGAATGGGGCCTCCTTCTGGTTAACAACTAAGTGGCCCATACCCTTTTCTACAAGAAGATTTTGACAGGGTGGAGTCAGCCAGTTAAAAGAAAAATATTTCTTTGAAACTGATACTTTGTCCATTTTTTTTTTTTTTTAAGAGACAGGGTCTCACTTTATCACCCTCGGTAGAGTGCTGTTGAGTCACAGCTCACAGCAACCTCCAACTCATGGGCTTAGGCGATTCTCCTGCCTCAACCTCCCGAGTAGCTGGGGCTACAGGCGCCCACCACAATGCCCGGCTATTTTTTGATGCGGTTTGGCTGGGACCAGGTTTGAACCTGCCACACTTTGTCCATTTTTTAACTTTGTCAAAAGCTACCCTTACATGCTCCCCTAATTTCTTTGCCCTGGTATATCTATTAACCAAAACACAGAACAACACAAAAACATTGTTGTATTTTTTCCAATAATTGATTATTTATTGGAAAAGATTATAGATTCCTTGATAGTATTTTTTGTCACAGGTGGAACTGAAGGATTTATAGCAGCAGTTCTCCACCTGTGGGTCGTGACCCCTTTGGGGGTCGAACGACTCTTTCACAGGGGTCGCCTAAATATATCCTGCATATCAGATATTTACATTACGATTCATAACAGTAGCAAAATTACAGTTATGAAGTAGTAACAAAAATAATTTTATGGTTAATTTTATGGTTGGGGGTCACCACACATGAGGAACTGTATTAAAGAGTCGCAGCATTAGGAAGGTTGAGAAGTGCTGATTTACAGTGTCTCTCGGAAACATACCCAATTGGGCTGGGTGGGCAGAGAGAGGTGGGAGTTACTCATGCTCATGTATACACCGAGTACCACAGTCAGCATGAAGTACAGGACGTCGTATTAAAGATCACTTTCATAGCTAGTTCTACAATGAGGTAACAAAGGCCAGATGTTTTCAGTTACCCAATTACTATTATAATCCAAGAATCTAGCATCTTATTAACAAAAGATTTCTAAACATAAACCGACCTAAACAAACTGAAGTACACATGCCTCCCTTTCTCCAAGATGTAACTTCTACATTAAACTACATATTTTTTATCTCTCTGATTTTGGTGACTATCTTTACTTGGCCTTTCAGAGAGGGAACATCCTTTGGAAACAAGAACATCTTGGTTTCAGCCTGGATCTCTTTTTTGTGTCTTTGGGCGAGTCGTTTCCCATCAAGGCATGCTGCCTGAGCTACAGAGTGAATGATTAATTCAGATGCTCTCCAGATCCATCCTGGCTCCAACAAGTCCCCGGGAGCTGATTCAACGACTAAAGACATAAAGTCAGAAGACTGCACACAAAACCACCACCTCAGACTAATAAATTTATAAAATACTGACATCTGCTGGAAATTGAGAAAATTACTCAATCTATCTGAGAAATAGCAACCTTTAAAAACCTATTCTTGGATACCTCATTCTGAAAACATGTTACCAAGTATGCACGTTTCTTATGAAATTAAATTTTCTAATATTTGATTTTATCAAACTTAAGAAATTTTAAAGAAAATAACTTTAAAATTACTTCAGAGACTTCTTGTTCCATTTGGAAATTTGAGCCTACATTCCTATGCTTTCCTATACGACAAAAATAAACAGCTTGAAAATATAATGAAAAAAATTCTATTCCCAAGAACAACAAAAAATATAAATTTATTAAGAATACATTTAGCAGGAACTGTGCAGAAACACAACTAAAAGCAAAAATATTTACAAGGAACACGGGAAAAGGCCCTGAATAAGCAGGAAGGCAGGTCATATTCCTCAAGAAGACTGAATATTCTAAAGAACTCCATTTTCCTCAAATTAATCTACAAATTTAACAGAATTCCAAGCCAGATCTTAAAGGGATTTGGAAGAAGAAACTAAAAAAATTATTTTAATGTCAATCTTAAAAAAATTAATATTTAGGAATAGTCTAAATTTTTCAAAATAAGAATATTGAAGCTGACTCATCATACCAGGTATTAAAGTCCATTAAACAGCCATTATACATCTATGTTAATCAAAGCACAATAGTACCAGCTCCAAAATCAGCAAACGAAACAGTGGAAAAGATGAAAACATCCAGAAACAGATCCAAACACACAATTTAGTTTATGAAATTAGTTTATGAAAATGGTGACATTTCAAACTCACAGGGAAAGGGTAGAGTATTCAGTACATGGTGTTGGGACACTTAGCTGTCATTTATTAAAGTTACATTCCCTTCCTATATATCAATATAAGTTCAAAAAGGATTAAGATTTTAATATTAAAAAACATAAAATACTAGGACAAAAATGAAGATTTATATAATCTCAAGAGTGAAGAAAAACGCCCTAAAAATAAAGCCAAAGGCAAAAATCCCAAAGGAAAATACTGACAGACTTTACTAATAATATTTTAAAACATGTGCGTCCCCTGAAACAAAGACATATGCAAAGTGGAGAAAATTTTAAAATGAATAAAAATCATCTACAGCATATGTGAAAGACTGATCGTTAATACATTTTAATATTTAAGAACTGTTACCAACCAGAAAGAAAAAAAATACCAAAAAAAGATAAATTCCCAAAAAGAAATGAGGCAAGGAATAGCACTTTATAAAAGAAGACAAATTAGAAAGGTTAAAAAACATACAAAAGCTTATATTTTCCATAATAAGCACATTTTAACCACTATAATCTTAAAAAGGAGGAAATTAAAACAATATAAGAATTATCCTTGAATTAGTTCTCTAAAACAAAACGAGAAACACTGATAAAACAAAGCTAGTTACTTTTAATGTTAAACTTTAAGCAGTGGGGGTCATAAGATGCCTCAAATGAATTTCTTCTGAGAATGTTTTTCTAATATAATAGTGAGGTTTCCTATTATAGTGTATCTTTTTTGAGAAATGTATTATTAAAAGGGGTATATTTCCCCCTGATATGTACTACAACCGTTTGGCAAACTGGCTTCGATAAACTGCCCTTCTTCCCAACACTTCCAGGCAGAGAGAACTCTCCATCCGGAGTCCCCAGGACACACTGGGCACATCCTTACTCGTGACCCTCAGGACTGAAATCACTAGTGTATGTGAAGAGCCACCAACAATGTCATCCTCATCACCAAGCATTTACTCCACGGCAGGCCTGTACTAAAACCTTATGTAAATTTCTTAATCTTCAAGATAATCCAGTGAAGCAGTTATTATTATCCTCATTTTACTCATGTCCACTCAGACAAGGAGTGAGAAGCAGAGTCAGTAACTAAACCCAGCTCCAACAGAAACCAAAACCTTCATGTCAGAACTCCTCACCTTCCCTCCCCATGCAGCTATCTTCCTCCCTATCAAACTGTGAGCTCCTTGTGGCCAGAGACCACTGTCCCTTACTCATCTTTCTGTTTCCAGAGCATCACATGAGGCCGGGCACACAACAGTAGTCATGAATGCATGGTCATTCATTAGTCTGACCATTCGTTTATTGTCATATGTTGGCAAGGAGTATGGAAAGTACAACAGCCTCTTTTGGAAAACAATAGGAAAACATCCATAAAAATTTAGAATCCATAACCATTCCACTGACAGAAAATGGACTTACTTGAATGAACATAAGCTATGCAAACATTTAAAGCACATTAGATCTACATGTGTTGCTGTGAAAAGAACTCTTCTAAGGTTTACTAACAAGAGAAAAAGATGCACAAGAGAACGTAAAGTATGATCCTACCTGTACATACATATTCTTTAAAAGAATCCACACATAGAGTTCTAGAGGGGTGCATACCTATGTTAACAGGGGTCACATTTGAGGAACAGGCTGTTGAGAGGAGAGGTAAGACTCTTACTGTTCAGGTAAACTGGAATGGCCAAGAGGGCCAGCTGTGTCTCAATCGCCTCCTCTTGCAGGTTTGTCACTAAAAGACAATGTACCCGTATCTTAAGGATTTGGCAGCCTGTGCATACACATTCCCCCTTCCCACCACCAAAACCAAACACACAATATAAGTAACACCCTTTCCTCGGCAGTTTTCGTTCTGTTTGTTAAACCTACAAAGGTACGTGAGAGAAGCAAGACTCAGCTGGGGGCATTAAACCTGCTTTCATTTATGGTGTGTCGCTAACTGAACACACAGCTGAAAAGGACAAAGTTAAGTACCACTGTTGGAAGGAGAGGCTGGGAACGCCGAGGGGTGAGCGTGTGGCAGAGCAAGTCCTAGATTTCTAAAGTCCTCCTCTCATTGATCACATCAGCCCTCAAGAAAGCCCATCCTGCCCAGGGCACCGCTCCTGATCCAGCTTCCCTTTAGGGTTGTGTCCTGCTCTTTCCATGGCAAAAGGACAGGCACAGAAATTGCTTTTATATGTAGTCTCTTAATTCTAGCACATTACTAAGATCCGTTTCCACATAATTAAGGATTCTGTTGTTTTCTCCTTTTAGCTAACCTTTCCAATTTTATATTATTTATAGTTTCTTTCCACTTTTATAACTTAAACTAGTCTAGAAAATAACTTCAAAAACATTCAACCTAGAAAACCCTGTTTAGAAGGGGAATGAATATTGGTCTGCCCCATATTTGCAGAGCCTCATCATCTAGCCACGGCTGACCCAGTCCTGAATCAATACCCCCATGTCCTCATCTCCAAATCTATACATCCAATTAGCTGCCTAAGGCATCTTCCTGAGGCCCCAGAGCAACCTCAAACAGGGATTCATTAGCTTCCCCCAACCCTCACCACAGCTGGTCTCCCTCCCACTTTCTGTGCCTCAGTTAAGAGCATCACACCCAGATGGCAAAGCTAAACTGCCCCTCAACAGTCTCAAGGTCAGTCACCGAGCCTGACTCTGCAACAGTCTCAAGGTCAGTCACCAAGCCTGGGACTCTACAACAGCCTCAAGGTCAGTCACCGAGCCTGACTCTGCAACAGTCTCAAGGTCAGTCACCAAGCCTGGGACTCTACAACAGCCTCAAGGTCAGTCACCAAGCCTGGGACTCTACAACAGTCTCAAGGTCAGTCACCAAGCCTGGGACTCTACAACAGTCTCAAGGTCAGTCACCAAGTCTGGGACTCTACAACAGCCTCAAGGTCAGTCACCAAGCCTGGGACTCTACAACAGTCTCAAGGTCAGTCACCAAGTCTGGGACTCTACAACAGCCTCAAGGTCAGTCACCAAGCCTGACTCTACAACAGTCTCAAGGTCAGTCACCAAGCCTGGGACTCTACATCCTACATGTGTCAAACTGCATCCTCCCATTCCTAAGAGTGGCCGTCTTACTCATCCATTCCAACCCATCACATCCCCAATCCTCCACGGCCTGTCCTCCTATTGCCACCAGAACAACCTTGACAAAACACAGAGCAGGTCACGTCATTCCCCCAGCTAAAACCTTTGGATAACTCCTAGGATCAACAGAACGAAGTTCAAACCCCAAACACAGGACACAGAGTGCCCTTCAAGACATGGGCCTCTGGCCTAGCTCAGCCCGTGACATCAGCCAAACCACAGCCTGCCTGCAGCCGAGTGTGGCAGAGGCTCTGGTTGTGCCCTTAAGCGTCACTTCCCTTTTCTTCCTTGGTGGCACCACCGGGACTTCACGTAGGTGGCCATGAACCCCACTCTAAGAGTACGTTTCTCACCTTCCTCGGCAGCTACGTACAGCCTCAGTCCTGGCAAATGAGACTTCAAGGTGAGGGAAGCTGTTTTTCCCCAGGACTGTATTTTTCCTCCTGCTGCCTAGAATTGGAGCTGACAGCTGAAGCCTGAGGTGCCATCTTGCACCACACAGGAGAAGGGGCAGGATTTGTCCCTGACTACTGCGGGACCTTCTCAACAGCCAGACTTCTTTTCCAAGTCTCCCACTGTTAACTTCGAGTTTTTCTGCCATGTGCAGCTAAATTTAATTCTAACTGACAGGTTCAGCACGTCCTCCTTTCACCCACACCCTGGGCACAGAGAGAGACCGTGTGCCCTCCCGGGAGAGCAGATCCGCAGGATCACCTGTGTCCTGCTCCACGCCCAGGAACAAAACTCTCTCAGAGATGTCCTTTCTGCATCGACAAACTGGGGTAACAGTATTGTCTTACTGTCATGATGAATAATAAGCTTACAAACGTAAAAGCACTTAGCACAATGCTTAGTACTTAGTAGACACTGAAAACTACTGTCTAATAATCTATCTGTATTATTGCCTCTGTACAAAAAGTTCCTCGGGAGACGACTGCCTCACTTTCTAAGCCCAAAAGGATCAAATGTCCAGGAACTGCGCTCTCATAGTTCTTTACATACTTCGCGGTGATTCCATCAGTAGAATATAAGAAACATGGCTCTTATCGACAGGGCCGAGGCTTACGACAGCTTAGTACCCCTGCTCTTGGCACAGTGTCCCGTGTAGTAGACTCACAGAATGTTTGTTGCACAAATGGACGAACCAGTAAGACACTGCACAAAGGAAAAGAAAAAGGCAGATAATATAATTGATTACTAGGTTCAGCTCCTGATCTTCACTTCCTAATTCTGATTTCTTTTTGGTGTTAGGCAGATGGAATGGAAAATATTTTTAGGACTGACATTTACAATTTCCTAAAGTAAAACAAAACGAAACAAAAGTAAAAACCCACCCCAAAAGTTAATAGTTCACTCGAGGGAAATTTCCAAATATTGTGATGGGTTTTCTGTTTTGTTTGGGGGGGAAAGGTTCACAATGAAAGAAAATATTGCAGCAGCCATTTACAGATAAATCGAAAATGTTATCAATAACATTACTCTCACTATTTATAAAGAAAATCTTGATTTGTAAAGATACTACATGTATAATTTCCATTACAAGAAGACAAAGTACAAATGTACCTGAACTTATGCAACTGTCATTGTTATTATTATTACTATTAGTATTAGTATTTTGCAGTTTTTTGGCCGGGGATGGGTTTGAACCCACCACCTCTGATACATGGGGTGGGCACCCTACTCCTTTGAGCCACAGGCGCCACCCTGCAACTGTCATTATTAAAAAGCACATCTTAAAATTCAAGATAAGGACCTCAGCACACATATTTGACTTTCTACTTTCCCAGTAACATGTTCACAGGAAAATAAACTTAGGGAAAATGGCTATTACTATTAGCAACCAGACATGGATGCCATATCCACATCAGAAACTTTGTGGTATTTCTATGAGATACAATTTAGGAAAAAGGGAAGGTAATAACAAGCAATTCACGTGCTAAAAAAAAAAGTCCACCTTAGGAACAGCCACAAGAAAACCATCACAAGAACTTTTCTCACATTTCCCAGCCAAGAGAAGCAGGTATATATTATATCTTATATATATAGTAATAAATAATACATAAATAATATATACCTGCTCCTCTTGGCTGGGAAATGTGATATTATATTATAATATAATATATACGATATATATAAATATATGCATTATATTATATATATTTGTTATTTACTATTTATATTATGTATATATGTACACACATATATATGTATGGCTCAAGCAGTGCCAAGCAGCAATTGCCAAGAAGCAACTCTCGACCCTTCTAGGGCCATGGACACCTAGTAAAAAGTGGATGTAATGAGGGCGGCCACCTGGGCCTCACCCAGCTTACCTGCAGCGCAGTGTGCCGTGCAGAATGTGAGTATGGCCATGACTCCTAACAAAGGTTTCACACTAGGGAGCTTCTGTCCTTGAAAACCTGGGACTGTGAAGAAAACTACGTCTTCACACACTGGCCAAGTCCCCTCCAGCACCTGCCCATGATGATCACTTCCCCCTTCTCTCAGTGTACTGCGCCTCCATTCAGCAAAATAAACCGCAGCAAATTTAAACTCTTCCCTTCGTTATCTATCTGGGCCTGTAAACCAACCACATAATTTCTAAGAGAACCCATTAGAAGCATCAATATAGGACAAATCTAAACTTCTTTTAGATGAGTGAAGAGAAAAAAATTGCTACGGTTTGAAGTTTCAGAAGTTAAAGAAAAAAATAAAAGGAGGAGGAACAGGACCAACGGCCTATGACGGCTATGACGACACCTACGAAGCTAATGGCTAAGAATGACTCTAGCAGAAGGGATATGCACAGTCCTCATAAATAAGAGCATTTGCATTTTTTTCACAAAAGGCCCTGATCATGGGTCCAGAACGCCACTGTCCTGAGTCCGAGGGTTTACTTTTATTCTAAGTCCCCCACCCCGCCCCCGCAATAATCTCTTAGATTTTCCTAAGATTTTTGACCAAAAAGTTTCTCTAATGGAAGATTTTAATCTACACTTCCCAGAGATCACCCAACGGCATTTGAAAACAACACTGAGGGCGGCGCCTGTGGCTGAAAGGAGTAGGGCGCCAGTCCCAAATGCCAGAGGTGACAGGTTCAAACCCAGCCCCGGCCTTAAAAAAAAAAAAGAAAAGAAAGAAAACAACACTGAGGGTAGTGCCTGTGGCTCAGTGAGTAGGGTGCCGGCCCCATATACCGAAGGTGGCGGGTTCAAACCCGGCCCCGGCTGAACTGCAACAAAAAAATAGCCGGGCGTTGTGGCGGGCGCCTGTGGTCCCAGCTACTCAGGAGGCTGAGGCAAGAGAATCGCCTAAGCCCAAGAGCTGGAGGTTGCTGTGAGCTGTGAAGTCACAGCACTCTACGGAGGGCGACAATGTGAGACTCTGTCTCTAAAAAAAAAGAAAACAACACTGAGAAAGGGCGTCCCAAAGACAGCATAAAGGAAAACCTCTTGCTGGGAATCAGGATCAGGACAGAACCCAAAAACAAAAAGGAAGCTGATGTGATTGGTGTTCCTACACCATCATGAGATGACAGAGAGCAACTTCTTACCCAGCCAAGCAGCCTATGGGACAGACTCTGGTGGTGCAGGCCCCCCGCACTGGGGGGCAAGACCACACTGTGACCAAGCCAGTGAACACGCACACCCCAAACATGGCTGCAAAATGCCGTCAAGAATTACTAGAGACAAAAATATACTCTTTTGGTATCGAAAAGGCAAGGTTGCAAAACCACATACATAAATAATTTATCTTTCTAC
Organism: Perodicticus potto; assembly: GCA_963574655.1. Classification (NCBI taxonomy): domain Eukaryota; kingdom Metazoa; phylum Chordata; class Mammalia; order Primates; family Lorisidae; genus Perodicticus; species Perodicticus potto. The sequence continues at coordinate 57,241 of CAUYRH010071119.1, read as the reverse complement.
AGTTTACCTTAGCCTTCAGCCTACATCTAACTCACCTCTCCTATAAAATACAGTTTCTGCAGGATAAAAATAGCTTAAGAGAGCTTTTAAGTATTCCTACTCAGTGGTGTAGGCATATTGTCAGAGTTACCGTTATTATCTTTCTTTCCCTTCCTTCCTTTCTTCCTTCCTACCGCCCTTCTTTCCGGCCTTCCTTCCTTTGTCACTCAGGCTGCAGTGCACTGTAGCCTCAAACCCCTGTGCCCAAGCAATCCTCCGGCCTCAGCCTCCCAAGTAACTGAGACTACAGGTGCACACGACCATGCCCAGCTAATGTTTTATCTTTTGTAAAGATGGGGTATTACTATATTGCCCAGGTTGGTCTTGAACTACTGGCCTCAAGTAAACCTCCCACTTCAGACTCTTGAAGTGCTGGAATTACAGGTGTGAGCCACTATGCCTACCCTACTACCTTTCTCAAACCAATAAGAACTTGAAAGTTAGCAAATTTCATAAATGAAGCACAATTCTTGGTTGACTGCCATTATCAATTAACTATTGAGGCAATTTTAGAAAGCCAAACTCCCAATGGAATAAAATCAATATATTCTTCTCAAAGAAATAAGTGTAGCAAAACAAAGAGGGACATTGCCCCATATGTATATTTCCATATATCACATATGACAAATTTATAATATCATTTCTACTCAATATTGTTTTATTAGATATTTTTCCTGTAATACAGCGAGATCTTTTTTCTTGTAGTTTGTTATAACCACCAAATTCAGGAATATTTCCAAACATTTTTTAAATGCAAATAAATAAAAAATAGAAAAAACGTAATAATGATTATAAAAACCAACAGAATTTTTCCAAACACATTTATTAAAGATGCCTGAGTCACTAGTGAATTACTAGAGCTAGTATACATGAGACACTTAAAGTCCTAAGAAAATCCTAAAGTCCACAGAAAACTATGAACTTAAAAGTCTTAAAGTCCTAAAGTCCATAGAAAACTATGAAACTTGTAACTTTCCCAATTTAAAACTTGTAAGTTTCTAAATATGAAGACGAAGAACTGTCACTAAATACCCAAAGTTACCAATCCTTATAATTCTTTAAATTTGCAACTTGGGAGGGTTATCTCCAGTTAACACAGAAAGCTACAATTTACTGGGACCCCAGAAAAACGCACACTTCTTTGAGGGAAGAGTGTGTGTATGCAACATAGAGGGAGAAAGTGTGCTCGCACAGCAGTCCAAGGTCGGTAGAGACCACTCTAGTATTTTTGATTTAAGATTTAAATGAGTTGGTATAGACTTGAATGAAGTCTGGATGTTCTCTAAATATTTTGCAGTTTGTAGCACAGTGCTAGGAAATGGTAAAAGCAATAACCCAAGTGTTACATACACAATTGAGTATCTAGCTTGTTTTAAGCAGACTAAATGTAAATAGGAATTTCCAATGAACAAAGGAGATTAAGGAGAAGGACAAAATATCTCATTGTTTTCATTTCATATGAACTTTTTCTCTCCCATTTCAACATACTATTCAATATATAATCGTCATTTCTGCAACTTCAAATATAATTTTATGATGTTGAAAATGAGACCTCATTGAAGGTGCTCTCTACTGGGTTTCTGTGTAGAGCACATCATTTCTTCACAGAATAATTCAAACTGAAATATGATTAACATGTGTTTTGCAGGGTTCAGGGAAAGGAGAGGTATTTCTAGGTGTGATGATTAATTTTATATGTCAGCTTGCCTGGGCCAAGTTGACTGTGCCAGAAACATAATTTCTGGGTGTGTTGTGAGAATTCTCAGGATGAGATGAGGATTTCAACAGTAGATTCAGTAAAGAACATGGCCCTTCTTAATGTAGTTGGAATACAATGAAAGACAGAGGAAGGAGCAATTTGCCCTCTTTCCTGCCTCACTGCTTGAGCTGGGACAAGGACTGGAATTCATACCACAGAATCCCCAGGTCTCAGGTCTGAGACCTGAAGCCATTCGCTTTCCTGGGTCTCTAACCCACAGAGGGCATATCAGGGAACTTCTCAACCTCCACAATCACGTGGGCCAACTCACTGTAATAAAGCTGCTTTTATAAGTATGCATATAAATGTAAACATAAACACACTCGTAAACGCACACACACAAAACCTACTGGTTCTGTTTCTCTGGAGAACCCTAACTATATACTAAGTATATTTAAAATTTTAAAAAGGTAGATTTTTTTCATGAAAAATGAAAGAACAATGAGGATTGATAGTTTACTTGGTAATACAATTAGGAATTTGGAGTACTGTGGCTATATCAGGTAATTAGTAATAAGAGGAGATATATACTTACGCCACCACTGTTTCATAAAATATGGAAAAGGAAGGAAATCAGATGTGGCAAACAAAGTACTTTTAGTCATTATACTTACTTAAAGAAAAAACAACTCTGCGTGTACCCTTACTTTCTGGCAGTATTTAATTACTATTTTAATCTGTGAACATACTAAAACATATTGAATTACACACATCAAATTGGTGAACTATATGGTATGGGAATTATATATCAATAAAGCTATTAAAATTAATAATTAACAAACAGAAAAAAATAAAATAAATTAAAATTAAAATTAAAATATATATCTCCCACTATAAAATTGGGAAAAGGATCGATTTGAAGAACAAATGCAAATATTTCCCTTTAAAATTATAGACATATTCCAGGACAAGACTTAAAAGTGAAATTTAAAAATAAACTGCAGCTATAAAACTGGATAACATAGTCATAAAAAAGAACAATCTGAGATCTATAATAATTGCTCAGACATTTTTTAAAACATTAATAATTTTTAAATTTTAATGATGGCAAGGGAGTAATAAGATAGATGGAGAAAAAAACCAAATCAATAAAATAGGAAAATTCTACTAGAACTCAAAATGATTTTGGAAATGAAAACGATGGGGATGAAAAGATGAGAGAAATGCATTACAGATCCAGGAGAACCAATGTAACTATAATAATAATTCCAGTAACAGAGCAAAAAAGTGATTATAAAAAAATAATTGAAGATAGATCCCAGGAGCTGAAAAAGACATGACATTTTAGGATGAAAGAAATCACTAAGTACCAATGAATTCATAAAATTAATGAATATAAAATTTATAAATTTCAAAGATAAAACTTCCTAAAGGAAGCCAATCAGCAAAAAAACAATTTTCTTACACAGGAATAAATGAATATAACTTAAGACTTAACATCTTCAAAGCTAACTGCCACAGAATAATGGACCAATTGTCTAGAAGAGGGGTCACAAACTACAGCCCTAAGTCAAATCTGGCCTGCTGCCTGTATTTGTAAATAAAATTTTATTGGAGCACTGCCATATCTATTTCTTTAGGTATCATTTATGTTTCCTTTCACATTACAATAGCACAGCTGAGTTGTTGTGACAGAGATCTCATGGCTTGCAAAGCCTAAATTATTTACTATCTAGCACTTGACAAAAAAAATGTTTGCCAACTCCTGGTCTAGAATTTTGAGTTAAAAAAAAAAAAGTGTGGCTCGGCGACCATAGCTCACTGAGTAGGGCACCAGCCACATACAACGAGGCTGGCAGGTTCGAGCCCCGCCCAGGCCTGCTAAACAACAATGACAAATGCAACCAAAATTAGCCAGGCATTGTAGCAGGCACCTGTAGTCCCAGCTACTTGGGAGGCTGACATAAGAGAATCGCTTGAGCTGAGGAGTTGGAGGTTGCTGTAAGCTGTGACTCCACAGTACTCTACCAAGGGTAACATAGTAAGACTCTTGTCTCAAAAAAAAAAGTGACTCAAGAATTCTATCTCATTCAAGATTTCTCTGGCATTGGCATGTACAAAGACAGCCTCAAAATAAAGGATTCTGAAAATATACTGCCCAGAGACCATATTGAGAAAATGACTTAAAGGAATACTCTATCTGATCAAGAAATGAATAAAAATACATAAATGAAGAATGAGGAATACATGGTACAAAAGCAGAAGCAGGGAACCATAAGTCCAGGAAAATGACTCTTCATTATTAATATGGTAAGAAAATAATCAAATGTCAAGAAAACAACTGGGCGTGGTGGCTCACGCCTATAATCCTAGCACTCTGGGAGGCCAAGGCAGGTGGATTGTCTGAGCTCAGGAGTTTGAGACCAACCTGAGCCAGGACGAGACCTTATCTCTCAAAATTGCCAGGCATTGTGGCAGGTGCTGGTAGTCCCAGCTACATGGGAGGCTGAGGCAAGAGAATCGATTAAGCCTAAGAGTTTAAGGTTGCTGTGAGCTATGACACCACAGCACTCTACCGAGAGTGACAAAGTAGGACTCTGTCTGAAAAAAAAAAGGTCAAGAAAATAATACCTTAAAGAGCAGATACACATCCTTACATTTTTATTATTACTAATTTTAAATACCAGTTTATATTGATCAAAAACTAGGAAGAAAAGGCACATTTAATCTCTTGCCTTTGATAGGAAGTAAGGTCGATAGAAACTATATTAATAGTGCTAATGAAAATCTGAGGTTCAAAATATATTTTAATGTAACCAATACTAGAAATTAACGTACAACTATCTAATACTAGAGAAGGAAAAGGATACAATGTAAAGGAAATGACAAAAAAAAATTCTTTTCCCAAAAACAAGATGGCAAAAGTAACAAAAAGCAAGGGTACTTATGAAATTTGATAGGTGTAGAATATAAATGTCTTAACACAGTAACTAAGAAAATGCTGTGAAGGCTATGTTAACCAGTTAGATGAAAACATTTCAAATTGTATATAAAACCAGCACATTGTACCCCATGATTGCATTAATGTACACAGCTATGATTTAATAAAAAAAAAAAAAAGGCCAAATACACCAGTTATCACAAGAACGATAACAGATTAAACTTCTTTAATAAAAGATGATGATCTGCAAACCACAAAAACCCAATTGTAAACTATTTGCAAGAGGGATGGCTCACAGCAAATGGCATCCAAAGATTAAAATGAGGAGAGAGTCAAGGGTATATTCAAAGAAAAACAGAGATATGGCAAAATTAATAAGGCAGAATTCAAAACAAAGGGCTTTAAATTGAAAAAGAGGGTTGGTTTATAACCATAAAAAATCTGCAATTAAAAGTAATAGTTAAGAATAGTTAAGTAATAGTTCTGAAGAACACAGCATTGACTCTAATGCCACAGCTGATCTGCTGGGATGGGGCGAGGCAGGAAATACAGAGGAAGCTCTGCCAGCTCTCCACAGCTCACCTCCTGCCACAACCCCACCAGACTGACACCCATCTACAGCCTGGGCGGTGGGGACCCAGGCTTACAAAGGACCAGACACCATTTATAAGCCTGTGAATATAATATACCTACCTGTGTAGCTACAGATCTCACTTTGTCCTCTAGACAAAGAAGACAGATTCTTTTCAAGTCCATAGACTCTGACTGGGAGGAACTGTGAGTTACTGATCCAATACCCAATCCTTTTTGCTCTTCTTGAACAGAACTGTGATTTGTTGGGAAAAAAAAAAATATATATATATATATATTCCTAACATTCCTATGGATGGGGCACCATCTCCATACCAACCAGATGTAGGAGTTTCCAGGGAACCTCTTAAAGTAGCACAGCTGACATTCAACTATTGCCATCAGCTCCATTCCTCCTCCTCCTCCAACCAGCGCAGATGTGATGGTCGGATCCCCAGAATTCTGAGGAAGAAAAGGCTCTTCCTGAGCCTTGGCCTCCCTTTGAATTCTGCCTTATTAATTTTGCCATATCTCTGTATTTCTTTGAAGTAACAGCCAGTTTATTACCATGAAAGAAAGGCCAAGAAAACTCCAGTGATCACGCTCCTGACATCCTTAAGCTGAGAGGCCAAGGCCAACAATCACCTGCCATTGAACTTCCTTCTGCATAAAAATAATAAAAAATATTTTTCCTTTCTAAGCCCTGTTTCCCAAAATTCCTGTTTCTTATGGTCCAATGCAATGCCAAAGCAATTTCTAAATGAACTGCAAGAACCAAAATGTATTAACCCATAAATAAAATTCTAATAAATACCAGAAATTAAGTTATATGGGCTAATATTCTTTTAGTCCAGGAAAATAAAATTAGAAAGTGGTCCAGTTTAGAAATGTTTAATACTATGCTAAATATTTCTTAGTCAACAAAGTATCCAATACTATTATCATAGTACAATAGAAGCTAATGGGACTGAGAACATCATGTCAAAATTGGTATAGTTTTAAATGTTTTTATTAATAAACAGCAAAGAATAAAAATAAGTGAAAAAGGATTCAGAAAAACAAAAAAAAATCACGAGAGAACAAGAAGATAATAACAAAAGTAAGACTAGAAATTACTTAAATATTAGAAAAATATTAGTTAGGACATGTTATGCTCATTGGTGCTATGGTTTGAATGTTTTTGTGCTCTCCAAAATATACGTTGAACTTAATCCCCAATGCACCCATTTTGGGAAGTGCAGTCTTTGGGAGTCATGAATGGTTTAGGGTCTTTATAAAGGGCTTGATGGAGGAAGTTTGTCCTTTTGCTTTTCCACCTTTTGCCATGTGAGGACACAGAGTTTCTTCCTTCTGAAGGATAGAGCATTCAAGGAACGATCTTGGAAACAGAGACGAGATCCTCGCCACACAATGAACCTGCTGGCACCTTAATGTTAGACTTCTCAGCCTCCAGCACTGACAGGAAATAAATTTCTGTTCTTTATAATTTACCCAATGTGTGTGGTTATAGCACCACAAATGGACTTAGGCCCATACATACGAAAAAAAAATGTAGTGACTAGAAACTGTCCCAAAGGAATCCCAGACATGAAACTTATCAGCCAAAGACTTTAAATCAGCTTTTACAAATATGTTCAAAGAACTAAAGGAAACCACTTTTGAAGAATTAAAAGGAAGTATGAGAATAATGTCTCACCAAATGGGTAATATCAACAAAGACATAAAAATTTTTAAACACACTGACTGCCTCACTAGAAAATTTTTTTCCTTGGGGCCACAGTGTTTTATTAGGTAAATACAGGTGAAGGTACACATGAGGTATATATGCTTCAGACATGGCAGTTAATGTGTTAACAAAGAAGAACCACTCCCACCAAATAGATATTCTGTGATTCAAAAACATAATAATCAAAATTTAAAGTTTACTAGAGGTACACTAGAGCAGATTTAAACCAGCAAAAGAAAAGAATCGCTAACCTGAAGATACATAAATTGAGATTATCTTACCTGAGGAACATAAAGAAAATAGGAACAAAGAAAAATGGACAGTCTCAGTGACTCTGTAGCACACCATCAGTTTGTATAACATACACATAATGGAAATCACAGAAGAAAAGAAAAAGAGGAAAAAGAATATTTGAAGAAATAATGGCCAAGAACTTGCCCAAATTGGTGAAAGACATTAATATGAACTCCAAGAAGCTCAACTAACTACAAACGAGATAGATGCAAAAACATTCACATCATAGTACATCATAGTCAAATTGTCAAAAGAAAAAGATAAAGAATCTTAACAGTAACAAACGAATCATGACATAATAGAGATCCTCATTAAGAGTAACAACTGAATTCTCATCAGAAACCATGGAGACCAGAAGACAGTGAAATAACACACTCAAAATGCTGAATGAAAAAGACTGCCAGCCAAGAATTACATAGTCAGCAAAACTGTCCCTCTAAAACAAGGGAGAGACAGGATTCCACGACAATGCAATGGGGAAAAAATAGTCTTTTCAACAAATAGTGCTGAGATAAACAGACAACCACATGCAAAAGAATGAGTCAGACCCCACCTCACCTCACATCAAATTCAAAAATTCACTCAAAATACACAAAGACCTAAATGTAAGAGCTAAAACTATAAAACTCTTAGAAAAAACCATAGGCATAAATATGACCTTGGATTGGGCAATGATTTCTTAGATACAATACCAAAAGCACAAATTTCAAAAGAAAAAATAGACAAATTGTTCTTCATCACAATTAAAAATTTTTTGCTTTAAAGGATACCATCAGGAATGTAAAAAAACACCTCACAGAATGGGAGAAATATTTGCAGTTCACCATACCTGACAAAGAATTTGTTACACAGGACATATAAAGAACTCACCACAACAACAAAAAAACAAATAACTCAATTAAAATTGCGCAAAAGGTTTAAAGAAATAATCACTGGCTGACCATTAAGCTATGCAGACACAGGAGCAGAGGAAGCCGGTCTAAAAAATAAAACCAAGCACACAGAAATAAAGCACAGATACCTGCAGCCTCCATCATAGGGGGACAGACTCCATAGGCTAAATGCAAGCTAGTTACAAAAAATAAAAAATAAACAAAACTTTAAAAATATCAGACTACAGAGATACAATGATGTATTATCAAGAAGATTTCAACAACAATGAAAAAAATGTAAGGCAAGCAAAGAAACAGGAAAATGTGACCTTTTTTTTCCAGGGAGAAAAAGCAGTCAATAGAAATGAAATCTAAGTGGGCCAACATATTTAATTTAGCAAAGCTTTCCAAGCAGCTATTATGAATATGAACAAAGAATTAAAGAAAATTCTGTTCAAAAACTAAAGAAAACTAATGTCCCCAAAATTAAAGAAATATATGAGGACAATAACTCAACAAATAGAGACTAACAAAAGAGAAACGAAAACTTTTAAAAAAATTATCAAACTCTACAGCTGACAACTCCAACTTCTGAAGTTAAAAATGCACAAGATAGACTGAACAACAGGTTTGAGATGACATAAGAAAAAAAGAAGTGTACAGATCTACAGAAATTAATCCAACATAAAAATGAGAGGAAAAAACTAAAGAATAATGAACAGAGCCTCAGAGACTTGTGGGACATCAGGAATACCAAAACATGACACATGGAATAGGAGTCCCAGAGGAAGAGAGAGATTGCGGCACAAAAAAATTTCACAAAATAATGGCTGAGGACTTCCCATATTTGAACAGTAATCCATAGAACCAAGATATCTCAATAAATCCCACAAAGGATAAAACCAAAGAAATCCACATCTATACCCGTCATAGTCAAACTGCTGAAAGAGAAAAATAATAAATCATGAACAGATCAATAAAAAATACAATGACCAGTGGATGTCTCATCAAAAACAGAAGAGGCCAGAGGGCACAAGAATAACATTGAAAATGTTAAAAGGAAAAAAAAAATAATGTCAACTAAGCTTTTATGTTCACCAAAACTCTTTCTTTTGAAAAAGACATAAAGCAAAATAAAAGGCATTCCGAGATAAACACTAAGAGAATTTGTTAGGAGCAGACGTGTCTAAGAAATCCTAGAGAAAGTCCTTCAGACTGAGAGACGTGACCCCAGACGGTGACTTCAACTCACAGGAGAGAACAAAGAGCATGGACAGGGTGAACACAAGGTTAAAAAACACGATTACGTTTTTCTCTCATTGCTTCTCTTAATTCCTTTTCAAAACATAAGATTTCTTAAACCAATAATTATAATATTATTTGTTCAATTTACGGTACATATAGATGTAATTTATATGACAACAAGAAGACAAACAGGAGGGGGGATGAAACTCTATGAAGCAAACTTGCTATGTTTAACTGGAATTAGAGGTGAAGACTAATCTGAAGCAGACTGTACTAAATTAAAGATGGAATCCCTCCAACAACCACTAAAACAATTTAAAATGTAGCTTAAAAATCAACAGAGGGCTGGGCACACTGCACGTGTCTATAATCCCAGCTACTCGGGAGGCTGAGGCAGAAGGATCTCGTGAGCCCAGGAGTTTAAGTCCAGCCTGGGCAAAATACTGAGGCCCCTCATCTCAAAACAAAAGAAAGAAAAGTCAGCGGAAAAATTAAAATAGCATATTTTAAAAATTTTAACACAAAAAATGTCCTCCCCTACATATATCATGCTTCTGAAACTCCACTTAGTACCAGTACTTTCCACACTTCTCTCACCCAGGTAACTGGAATCCCTGGAAGTTCTATCTGTAGACCTGCCCACAGACCCCAAATCGTTTTTGTTCTAATACTTTGTGTTTTACCTTTAAATTTTTATCTTTAAAATTCATGAATTTTATTTATCTTCTACTATGTATTACAGTTCTGAATGTGTTGTTATGAGAATAATACGGGCTTTTATTTGTTTGTTTTTGCAAAATGTTTAAGCAAAATGAACACCTGAAGAAAGAGTGCCCTGTTTCTCCGGCTGCTTCCTGTACCCCTGACCAGCACTAAGAGGTGCACACTCTTTTGAGACGCAGAGGCCTTTCTGCAGCACCAAAGGTGGCCTGGATACTTTGCAGACAGCCCTCAACACACACAAACCACTTACTAAAATCAAAGTTTCTTTCCTATTTCTTTTTAACGCTACTAAATTGAATTAAAAAGCCACTGGTGAGTCATGGCTTAAAGTTTGAAAATAACTGGTTTAGACAATCCAGTAAACGAATTCATCCAGGACTTATGAGTGATTCTGGCTTCCAGCATTTAAACTTTAGTTTAAGTTCCTAAAGCACACTTAAACTTCTATACTGGAATTCACTGCTTTAACCCCAACCAATGAAATGGGCAGTCAGAAAGACTTTTTCTTATTTTTATTATGAATTCTAATCGCATAGCTTGCTGTCTCCTTCATCTAATAATAATTAGCTTATTCTGCTTACTTACTTATGGATAATTAATCAATACAAATCAATTTTGTAGATAATAATCAGCACAAAAAATAAACTTTGATGGATCACGGATCATTACATATGCATTTCTTTGCGGTTACTATCAGTCATTCACTCACAATACAGCTAGGTGTGTACTTTTAAAAGGATATTAATTTAGTGAAGAAAAAGGTGGTACTTTATGTGTGTCTGTGTACTGCGCTGAGCCCAAACATACTAAGGAAAATATTTTAATACTAAATAATAATTTAATACTTTAATGTGACCCCCTAAAGGGCAGGAGGACTGCCAGGTGAACATTACACAAAGAGAGAATCACTTTCTACCCTTTTATAAAGTGCTCTAACATGTAAAGTGCTTCTCTGTTAAGTGGATGTATGAGACAAGTCAATAACACAAAGCAGATGGACGCATCACAACACCGGAAGAGACCCAGAGGAGGAAGTGTTTAAATCTGAGTAAGACCCTAAGCCTTCTGGAGAAGGTAACATTTAAGCAGGGCCTTACAGGAGGATTACAACTCCAACAGGCAGAGAAGATGGACATTCCGGGTTGAGGAAACTGAAGAGGAAGGGCAAAGACACCTTCCCAAAAAGAGAAGAGAAGAGGGGGAGATATCGTTCCCTCTTCCTTGAGCCTTGCCACAGAATCTGACAGTGAAGGCAGAGTTTTCAAGGGGTGGAGTACTATGAGCTACTGGAGTTCTAGGGTCACTCTGGCAGGAATCTGAGACTGACAAGGTAAGAGTCTGAAGAAAGGTGGCCTGTGAGGAGGTCACTGCAATCACCCATGACAGAGAATTCAACCACAACGTTTTGCCAGTCATTAGAGGCAAAGGCAAAATTTCATTTGCTAGCACAGTCAGTGATTTTTCAGTGGAGAAAACTCTCACTTTTTCTGGAAAGAAAGAACATACTACAACTCATTTTACCCCTCAAAAGTGAAAACCACAAGATCTGTTTACATGAAGTAACATCCCAGTCTTGTGGCCTTTCAGAATGCTTTAAGGAAGAAGTTTAAAGGGGTGTCTTCACTGCCGAAGGGATTCAGAGAATTAGATTCCCACGGTTCTTGCTCACAGAACAGATGAAGGTGATAAGGCTATTTCCAGTCTGGAGTTTAGAAGTTTCCTGAGCCACAGACTGTTTCTTAACTCTTGTGGGAAGAGAGAGACGGAGACAGAGATAGGGCCTGACACAGAGAGACAGAGACATAGAACAACAGAGAACTTGCTGATGAGGAGAAGAGGCCGCGGGGACTAAAAGCACACTCCCCCACGGCACGCTCACCTGTGGTTTACACACGGGTAAAACCATCCTACCTGTGATTTGCGGGTAACAAGAATAAACCAAAAAACAATTTCATTTCTCTAATTCCAACTCCCCTTAAAATGTCTGCCCTTTCTCTGAATTGAATGTATACAGAAACATACATAAACCTAGTAGACATTTTAATGTCTCAATTAAAGGTAATAAAATAAAAATTGTATTGGAAAAGTAGTTTAAACACCTGAAGTTCTGTAAGTAGAGAGTTTTAAGTCACCTGGGTTAGTCCTTTTAAAGATATTTAAGTGTTCAATAGTACACTCAATGAATCATTATGCTTGAGTAGAACGTTTAGCAGCATAACCCACCTTGGCAAGAATAACAGGCCATAAGCCCTAAGGAAGTATCTTTTAATCTTAATGGGCTGGGAGTTAACAAGAAGTAAATTACCACTCTCCGTAATGAGGATATATTCTAAAGTTGCTGCTGTAAAAGATAAAATAGACAATTCTGGAAAAGATCCAAGGATGCCTTTCATGGGTGCACTTACCATTCAAATGAAAGGCCCTGTTATAAATGAAGCAGTAGCTGTTCTTCCTGTGTATTTAGTTGAATATAAAACTGGGAGAAAAAAAAAAGCTTAACTTCACAACCCAGTGTACTTTTAGATGTATGTGACTCAGGATAAATTCTTCCTTGGGAAAATGTGACAATGTTCCCATGAATACAATTACCAAGAGTACCTGTTCCATGAACAATGGTTTTAATGCAGTATAGGGTCAGGAGAAAGAAAATCTGGGGGTTAAAGCAATCTTAACGAATGTTAGGAAATGGCATTTCGAAGAGCACTGGAATGGAAAACAGAACTGGGTGACCACATGTCATCATTAACTGCCTACCTGTCCCTGGGGAAGTCACCTCACGGCCGTGGGCTGCAGTTTTCCCACTGGAAAATAAGGAGGATGAGGACTGTAAGGGTTTGCTGTACCTCCCCCAAGTGCCTGACTCAGGAGAGGATGTTCTCAGTTGTCCTGAGAGTAAGGTCCCCCAAAATTCCTGCGATGAACACCAAAGGGCACAGATACAAAGAATCACAATCATAGACAAAGGACTGCCCCCAAACTGGAATTAGAGAAAGGCAGGCAATAAAACATTACAAAGAAAAACCAAGGTCATACTTGATGACTGGATGGGTGGAAAAGAGGCAAGGATAACTTTATGCTCACAAAGTGGCTACTAACAGAAATGTGAAAAACACAAAGAATGATAAGAAAAATTTAGTCATATTGAAACAAAAAAAGTGGGACATTTGAGTGTTCAACAAAAGCTGTAAAAAGGTAAACATTCAACAAAAAGGCAAAGCAGACAGCACCACGAAGAGAGCTCTGTAGCCTGGCAGCACAAATCTGCCCCTGGGAAGGCAACAAGCTCATTAACTCCACAACCAGGTCCCTGCCATTTCCTACTCTGTCCCCATCATTTCACACAGACAAAGTGCCCAGAAAATATTTTCTGAACAATCAGATTCCTTCAGCCTACCCTGAAGGATAGCATGACTCCATCAAATGAAATCCACACCCACTATCTTTAGTATGTTCTTACAAATGCTATGCAATCCTAGTAAAGAAATGAGGTCAATGTCAATTATTTACAGTGAACCAATCATAACTCTTCCAAAAGTAGTGACCATGAACAACCTGGAAAGGTTATGGCCTCTGTCCTTAGAAGTGCCCCATTCAATTACTTTAAAATGTTTTGGTAGAGAACTAGAGAGTCTTCACTACAATCATTTTTTAAAGCTGTATCTCATGTACCCACACATAGATATAAATCCAAAAGCCTCCAAAAATATCAGAAATTAAAAATCAGCACTGACAAAGTCATGACTTTTTCATGAGTCTGTTATGTTCTATGAATTTTCAAAAATCATGGATGGCATAAGTTAATTTGATTTTTCATTCTAAGAATCTATTCCCCCTTGTTCTGGAAACAGCAACTATTTTTCCTGTGGTGAATCACTGCCCCCCTACTCTCCACTCAGTGGTTGGAGTAGGGCTGCAGAGGCAGACATGTGGCCGGGGCTAAGGCAGTGGGCACACCCTTTCTTCCTGGTCAGAGACTGGGTCAAGGATGAAAACATTAAGACTCAGGCCTACGTGGGTCAGCCTATTTTATACCCTTGGCCACAATGATTAATTTTAGGGTGGCCACTTGGGTAAAAGAGTGATGACCAGCATTTTATTGAGACTGTTAGAAAATAGACTTTTTTTCTGGGACTGCTAGGTGTAAGGGTATCACGGAACCCAAAGCTGCCCTGGGCTACTACGTGGCATCAGAAAATGAAGCCAGCATACTTGTAGATGGAAGCAGAGTCAAAAGGCAGAGATTGCCCCCTTCTAGTGACACTGATCCAACATATCTAAAGTTAGCCCTTTTGTGGACTTTTCAATCTTTGAGCCAATAAAACCCATCTTTGTTTAAGCCAAACTGAAGCAGATAACATATTTGCAATAGAAAGGTTTCTGGCTAATCTAACTGCCCAAGCAGCCCTCACTTCGAGGATAAATTTAGTAAAGAAACAGACCCTCTGTTTCATCTACCAATTTGTCTCTTTGCTGTACACATAATATATGAATAGCCCATCTGAAATTTTTACTTAGGAGCTTCTAACTGCAGCTGAGGACACCAAGGCTCATTCTTTTCTAAGCTGTGATAATGTAAGCAAACCAGAAAGATAAACAGACTTCAAAGGCTAAACCAAGGACAACCTGAGATCTGATCAGCTTATCCCAAACACTGTGAAGCCAGATTTATGCTTTAGTGCTGAAATTGCCATTCTAAACTGCTGATGCAAGTAGAAATCCACAGTGCAGCGTGCGGTGCTACAAGATAACAAACAGCAGAGACCGCCCACTCAGACATTTCCATCAGCAACAGCACAGGGCTTTGGCCCCTTAGACTGAAGTTTTGAGAAACTATAGGTATAATCCCCAACTACTTTGCAGCCCAGATCTCAAACATCCACAAAGAAAAACACGTGAGGGGAAAAGCCACTGGTACCACAACTACAGCAGGAATAAATACTATGGAAGAGATAAAAATGAACAATCAGGAGAACCAGCCCCTAAATTTCTGTATTTAATATTCAGTATCTTTTCATTTGAGGTTTGCATTTGACATACATTACAGGTTGGGATATTCTTCTTACATACATACATCTTCTGTCTCCCCAGCCAGGTGAGAGTCCCTTTAGGTCAGGATCTTATCTTTCCAGATATAAAATAGGTATTTGAAAATATCTGCTGAAAAATTATCAAGATGTTAAATACTTGGCTAGCAATGAGTTTATCTGATAATGAATAATTCTGCCTTTCTTGCTCAAAATTAGTAATAGTTTCCATTTATTGAACAGCTTGTATGTGCCAAATGATGTGCTAAAAACCATACATAAATGATTTAGCTCATTTACTGGGAATGAGTTTATCCAGACCAGGAAGTGCAACTAAGAAGAAAGACCGTGCTTCTTCCTTACTCTTTCCACTGCTGCACTTGACTAGAACCAGAACAGATGCCACAGAGGATCAAAGGGACACATTTAAGCCCAACCTAAGGAAGACACTCTGAAACAGGCAGAGTTGTTTCTAAAGGAATGGGCTGCCTCCAGAGCAGTGTTTTGCAACCTTTTTTTATCTCACGGCACACTTGAACCCGTAAACTTCTCCAGCACACTTAAATTATGTTGATCAAAAAGAAGAGTAAAAAAAGAATATAGACACTGTGCTTTGAACTTCTTTTGAAAATAATTTAATTAACAATCTTTAAAAATTATTGTGGACCACTTCTCACGGCACACCAGTTGAAAATCACTGCTCTAGAGGAAATGGTTACTGGTGGAGACCAGGCAGAATTTCAATTACTAGGCCTGCTACAGAGACAAGCATCAGAGGAGCTGCTGACATACATCCAGCCAGAACGGGGAAAGTGTCTAGGGCCTTAAGCCTGTGATTCTGGAGAGGTACGTGCATTAAATCTGAACAATGCCGTAGTCTACAAGTTCCTGTCTTTCCTTATTAATAAGCCTACGCTACTCCCCAAAATACTCTATACTCACTTACTGTCTCATTATCTTAAAATGCTTGCAATCCTTCCCCTTGAAGATAGGAAAGTGTGCTATAATGCTGACATTCGTCTGGTCTACTGAAGCAGGACATGAAGGAGGTAGGTCTGAATGTACTTCTGGTGCCTAAACTCCACCAAAGCCCAGGATTGGATACTACAGGAGAAGTGAAAGTGGCAAAGCAAACACTCCCTCTACTACTATGATCCCTTGACCCTGCCCCTTCCCACTCCATCATACTGATTTTAGTATATGTGCTGCCACAGTCAGCAGTCATATTGATGTTACAGGTTATGGTGTTAAATTAGAAAGGGCAGAAACGGCTCGGCGCCTATGGCTTAACAGGCTAAGGCGCCAGCCATGTACACCTGAGCTGGCGGGTTCGAATCCAGCCCGGACCCGCCAAACAACAATGACGGCTGCAACCAAAAAATGGCCGGACGTTGTAGCGGGTGCCTCTAGTCCCAGCTACTTGCGAGGCAGAGGCAAGAGACTCGCTTGAGCCCAGGAATTGGAGGTTGCTGTGAGCTGTGATGCCACAGCACTCTACCCAGGGCGACAGCCCCTAAAGGGGCTCTTTCTCAAAAAAAAAAAAAAAAAAAAAAAAAAGAAAGGGCAGAAACTAGAAGAAGCGTGCATTAAGTTTTGCTGAGGCTTCTTTCCAATCACATAAGTCTTAGGAAAAAATATGCACCTCTCAAACAGGTTTGATATTTTATATTTAAAAATGGTACCCTTAGTTCATTTTACTTTCCCCTCTTTGACTGTTTGATAATGATAAAATCTCCCAAGCAGCTTTTGGCTAGAAAACAGCATGTACAAAGATCAAGCAGTAGAAAGAGTAAAACAGAACTGGGAAACATATTCAGAGTGGCTGGAACTTAGACGATGAAGCAGGTGGGTGGAAAGATGTGAAAATGGAAAGGAGGTCCAGGATCAGGAAGAGCCTTGTGAAGGAGAGTTTACTTCAACTGAAGGGCAAGCGGATGTCCCTAAAGAGCACGTGATTTAGAAATCATGTTTCAATTACCACAAGATAACGGATTGAGGGGGAAAAGAAGATGCAAGTCATGGACAGGAAGAACAGTGAGGAGGCCATGATGGTGTGCAGGCAAGAGGAGATGGCAGCTCGGACTGCAGTAGTCGCAGTGAGTGGGAGACGAGTAGACGTATGCAATAAATATGCAGTGAGCAAAATCATCAGGACTCGGCAAGAGACTACACATGGGCCTCAGAGAAAGAAAAGAGCCAAGGATGACATGGTCAACAGGCTAGTGGCCCAAGCACTGAGATAAACACACAGTTGGGGTTGAGGGGACACCATTCAGTTTGGAATATGTTGTGTATGAGATGTACATGCAACATCCAAACAAAAATATCCAGAGGGCAATCGTCAGACCTGAACTAGAGATACAACTGCTCACTGCCATTAATAAGAGTACACTCAGTAGCACACAGACCAAAACTGACAATATTGAAAATAATTAAATTACTCAGGAAAAATGTGTAACTCAACTCACAAGGTTAAGGCAAGAGTGTGAGAAGTCAACAACACCGTGATACCTTACTATTATGGTTTACACCTCACAGCTTACAGAAGGCATCACACCCTAAGCCAGGATAATAGGGGTGTCTTAGAATGCAAGTGAAATTCAAGTTCATCTCTGTAGGAAACACTACCCCTACTGACCCAAACCTAACAAGAGGATCAGAGATCGAACAACTCATCAGTCTGACAACATCCTCAGATGTCAATTCTAATATCAGAACACTCACCTGTGGACAAAGCCTCCTCCCGAACATCACCCTCACCAGGCTGATGAATATTCCAGGATGTTTGGGGAAGTGAAGAAATTTCTTCAGGTGATGCTAATTTCACCATGTCCATGTGATTGCTCTGGAACTGGTACCGAGGGATAAAGCAGGTTTTGCCTTGTTGGAAAATGTCCCTGATAATCTCTTCTGTCTCAATTTCATCTTGCATGCTCAGAAAGATGGAAATTCTTTTGGACTTTTGATAGTGACTGTGGGCAATCACCTAAATGGGAAATAGCAGCAATTATATTTTCCAAGATTACACTTTTAAAAAATGAGCAACTCCCCTTAGCAGTTCTCTTTTAGTTCTCTTTTCTCTGTCAACCTTCTCCAACTTCTTTAACTATCAAAAAAAAAAACCAAAAAGTGCTGCATCCTGAAGCCTACCTTTTAGCTCAGAACCATCCTGACTTCTCTGAGCCCTTCTCCTGTCTCTGACAGGCCCATTCATTATAAAATCACGGTGGGGACCAGCTATCTTAGAATTCCAGGCCTGATCCCACCTACTCATGTTAGTAGTTTTCATTCATCTCACTTGCCTCTTTTGTGTTATCTCGGAACCCTCACTCCCACAAACTTCTCCACTCCTTAGACTGTCAGGCGTCTCTCCTCCTAAATCCTACCCATTTAAAGCCCAACTCAAGCCCTAACTTGTGCAGAACCCTTACTACATTTAAAGTTAATACACAACCTAACAATTGTGTATCGCTATGAGTCAATCACTAATTGTTTCATGAGCCCTAAATGTAGTGTCCCGAACCAGTCCATAAACTCCCTGAGGCAGAGAATATAACTTTTTCTTAGCCTCTTAGCTCTGTCATCACCCATCCTTTTTCCTAAAATTCTGCTGTTTAAATGAACATTTAAAATGGTCACAAACTGGGGCAGTGCCTATGGCTCAGTGAGTAGGGCCCCATATGCTGGAGGTGGTGGGTTCAAAACCAGCCCCGGGCAAAAACTGCAAAAATAAAAAATAAAATAAAAATAAAATGGTCACAAGAGGGAGAGGGTGGGGAATTCTGGTGAAAGAAACCATTTCAGCTCAATTATTCCCCAGGCAGTAGGAGGCAGAGGTTTGCTTACCCAGAAAAGTCTACAGTCTCATGCCTTATCCAGACTCAGAAGTTAGCCCTTAGCTTTTTTTCTTCCCTTTCCTTTTCTGTTCTTCCCTACTCTCTAAAGAACAAACAAACAAAAAAAAAAAAAATACTGCAAAACAGCTCATAAATATGACTGGCAGAAAGATACAGGTATAAAAAGTCAAGTTATTCCTAATAAAAAGGGAAACACAGGAATTATGTAGATAGAGCACATCAAACCAATGCTAAGAAAGATATTAACTTTTTATGAGGTTATGAGGCCAGAAGTGGGCAAAGAAAGGAAACGCAAAACGCAGACTCTTGGGCAGGCCTGGGGCTTTTGGTATCCAGGTATAATATAAGAAAGTTAAGCATCTTTTTTGCACTCTTTAAAGCAGAACAGAGAAAATCAAGAGCTGAATAAGCAGTAATAAACACCTATTAAAATTCAGTGTGAGACTGTGCATACACATTATCTTCCTTCCACAAATCTCATTTACCCAAAAAAAGAAAATCCATTATAGCACTGAGAACAAGACAACAGAGATCTGACTAATTTATGTAAGATAGAGAGCGGATCAGTGTTTACAGATAAAAGGGCAGCAGACCATGCCACTCAGAGAACAGGAACACAGATGAGGCAGAATCCATTCCTCCCTCGGAATTTCAAAGCGACTATTAAAGGCAGCGGAAACCCCCACAAGTTACCATGCCTTCATTCATAAATATGTACAGACAATAAAGGATCATCAAATACTTTGGAAAACCAAAATACAACATACAATAATCTCCCCATTATCTGGAACCCATGGAGATTGATAGATTCCAAATAAATGCAGTTTCTGGTTGCTTGAGAGTTACTATTAAAAATAGGCCTAACTAATTCTACACCCTATACTAACCATATCATACCATACACTCTGTATTGACTTGATACTAATATTAAAATATACTAATTAAAAGCAAATTAACAAAAAGGGAAAGTTCACTCACTATAACAGTTTTGCTATATTATTTAAAAGAACTTTGGAAATGCAGTGTACAATTTTAGTTAAATGGTAGTCAATACACTTTCCTTTTTTGTTGTTGAGACAGAGTCTCACTATGATGGCCTCAGTACAGTGCTGTCGCATCACAGCTCACAGCAGCCTCCAACTCTTGGGCTTAAGTCATTCTCTTGCCTTAGCCTCCCAAGTAGCTGGGACTACAGGTGCCCGCCACAATACCCAGTTATTATGTTGTTGTTGTTGTTGTTGTTGTAGTTCTCATGGTTGTTTGGAGGGCCAGGTGAGGTTCCAACCCACCAGCCCCAGGGTATACAGCTGGTGCCCTAGCCACTAAGCTACTGGTCGACCTGCCCAGTTAGAATCGAGTGCATGTCCCATCCAGGAAGTAATGAATGTACCAATCCCTGCCCCTCTGACCCTTTAAATACCCATCTGCCACAGCCCACATGTAGAATTCTTTCTTGGTCAGGGATTTCACCCCACCTGCACCCAGGTGGAATAAAAACCACATTGACCACACAGAACCAGGACTCTTGATTTCCTTTTGTTTCTCACCTAGGAATAATTTTTCATCTTTGGGACCTTGACCTCTCAACTACCGTATTTTTTTAACTTCAAGTAACATACATTATCACTTAAAATTGTTACAGAAAACACGTGGGATGTCGCGACCAGTGTGGGGAGAGGAGCAAACCAGAGTGGAATTGGGGGACTGAGGAAAATACAGCTTAAGAGAAGAGACAGAAACAAAGGATGGGATCAGGAAGACTGACTGAGCTGGCCACGGTCAGCACCAAAGCACAAAATCAGCTTTATTTTATAGTATCTGTACAGGGTCATCCAGAGGGAAATACGGGGAAATAGCATAAACAAAAGACATAGTTTTGGTTTTACAGTACAACAGGGAAATGTAAATGACTTTAACAAAGACAAATCATCTTGTTAATGGTTTCCACTCAACTTTGTTAATATATGACAAAAAGCCAGAAGGGAAAGATCACGATGATTCCAGCATAGTTAACAAAACAAAGGAAGAACAATGTGACTTAGTGGTTACTACTTAACTTGGTTAGCATATGACAAGGAGAAAGAAGGGAGAGATCTCAAGGATCTCCACATAGTTAACTAGACAAAGAAAGGGCTAGGTGACTTCTGGCAGAGGCCACAGGAAGAAAGGAATATGGCGGATTTGGGAATGTAGGAGAAGCAGTTGGGGGTTCGTTCTCTGAATGTTCCCCAGGCGGTGAGGGCCCTGCCAGTCTCACAGCCCACTCTCCACCATGGGAGCCTCAGGAATGATGTAGGAAGAGTCAGCTTATTAACCACACTGCACACCAAACTTAAATTTTGATTTTTTTTGGGGGGGGGGGCCGGTCATGCACTGGTTTCTTGAGTTCCAAATAACTGGAAGTTTACCATTGAAGGATTAAAAAAAGCATGAGCAGAGAAAAAGATGATCCAGCAGAAACACAGAAACTGAGATAATCAGAGAACTATTTTGAAATTCGTTTTCTCAGATAACTCAAGAAGATAATTGCACCTATCAAACAATAGAGTGCTACAGAAAAGAAGCAATCAGATGATTAAGAAATAATCCTTAGAAATTAGAACTGTGATTAGAAAAATTAAAACAATTTAGAAGAAAGCCTTAGAGTAGGGGAAATGGACAAAAATAGGGGAAAAAGTTAAGAGACACAGCTTATCATCCAGGATTTTTACTAACTGATTAACAGTAATTCCAGAAAGGCACAAAGAAAAAGAAATAATCAAAGACATACTAATAGATAAATAAAAACATCATTCTCCATAATGAATGAGGGCTATGGGTACTCAGCAGAACAAGAAAAAATAATTTGAAATTGAAGCTATCAATCAAATACGAGGGCAAAATATTTTCTATTGTATAATCATTTAAAAGTTTAGCCACCCCCACAGGTATTTTCTAAAAAGAGAAAAAAAAATGAAGATATACTCTAATAAGACGTGCAGTGGGGGGGGGGGAGAATCTCTGAAAGAGGAAGACAATGACTTAAGACACAGCCCTAACTCAGAGTATGACAATCAGAGTAGATGGGACAGGGAGCTGAAGTGCCATTAAAAAGAAAGTAGATTTAACAAAATCAAAAGGAATCTATTGATAAGATAAAGACATACTTTTTCTCTTTTGTTTTGCCAAAAAAGAAAAAGGGGGATAATAAAAAGCTGCTGGAAAAATGCAAAACTAAATTAGAAATATGCTCCAAGTAAGAATAAAGTAAAACATGCCATGATTTTGAGCAACAGGAGCATAAAAGAAAATATATTTGGTATTGACATTTGAAATATTCCCCTCCTAGCCACGTGTATGTAGTGGCATAAAATTATATATCCTTTCTTACAAATTCAATCATACAACTTGGTTCTACAATGCGTACTACTGATGTAACCAAAAAATTGAAATACTATTTTCTGGGATTTCAAATTTGAGAATCAGCCACAAACACTGCTCAGTAGACTCATTATAGTTACAGAACAAAGTTTAAAAATTATAAGACTTGACAACACAAGTATAAAATACAGGTGTAAGCAAGGGGCACTAATTCACTCACCTTAATTACTTAGGGAGTCAAGATATGGCATAAAGATTAATTTCCTTACCTTTCATTACTTGTCTAATAAATTTCTAAGTTATAAAAGGTACTAGGCCAATAAGAATATGCTTTTTTAATGAAAGACATCATTTACTGTCTTTACTGAGCATTCACGATGGCAAAATACTGTTCTAGTGACAGTGTACCGGTGTTTTGGATCATGATCCATTGGTCGTAAAATCAACAATCAACATTTTTAAATGAACTCTAAAAGCAAATATTAAAATACACTGTATATGATAAGAGCTGTGTGTATGTATTTGTTTGTGTGGGGTAAAACCAGAGTTATTATTGAGGAAGATCATTCCAGTTTTTCTCTCTCCTCCTTTGATGCCAGCTGTCATTGTCATTCTATGGCTGTCAGCAATTCTGCCTCTTTGTAATCACTATTCCTACCTGGAGTTTATGAATTCTAATTTTCTGTGGACAAAGGATTTGAACTGAATTCATCTTTATTTTCCCCATTCCCCTCCAAAATCTGTTCCAACTCCTACATTCCTTATGTCAATAATGCTAAACATTATCCCAAGCTCTAAACTTTGGAATTAGAGGTGACTCCCCTTCCCTTCAAATGTTCTCAACCTCTGCCCAATCCTTACCAAATCCTGCTAATTCTCACTGCACAATCTCCCATTTCCCTCCTTTCCCCACCCGCCATCTTCATTGCTCATGCCCTTTTGCATCTTTATTACCTCTCACCTGAATTATCACAACAGCCTCTTACTAATCTCCATATATTTTTTTTTATCACAACTCATCCAAATGCTGCCAATATACTATGCCTTAAGGACATATCAAAAATATGTAAAAAGTACTGAATACATACTTCACACATCTCTTCAATTCTCAAAATAGGGCTACCAGGATATTATTCTTTCTATAGATAAGGAAGGAGAGGTTCAGAAAAATACAGAGACTTGCCTAAAGCCATACACAACTGAAAAACAATAGAGGCCACTGTGGTGGCTTACACCTGTAATCCCAGCACTTTGGGAGGCTGAGGTAGGAGGACCACTTGAGCCAGGAGTTCAAGACCAGCCTGGGCAACATAGCAAGACCCTGTCTGTACAAAGTATTTTTTTTTTAATGAAAAAATTAGCAAGATATGGTGTCAGCTACCTGAGGTTGAGGCAAGAGGACCACCAGAAGAAAACAGCTGCAGTGTGCAATCACACCACTGCCACTCCAGCCTGGGTGACATGAGACCCTGTCTCTGACCAAAAAAAAAGGAGCCATATTAAATCAGTATCTGTGCAGTTCCAAAGCCCATGTCAAAATGTATTGTGCCCTCTGTTGCCTAAATATCCCATCTTTCCCTTCACCTAAAACAAAAAAAAAAAATGCATCAGAGACCAGGCATGGTGTATTCCCAGCACTTGGAGGGCTGAGGCGGGTGGATTGCCTGAGCTCACAGTTCAAGACCAGCCTAAGCCAGTGCTGGAAGTTATTTCTAAAAATAGCTGGGCATTGTTGTGCTGGGCGCCTGTAGCCCCAGCTACTTGGGAGGCTGAGACAAGAGAATCGCTTACGCCCAGGAGTTGGAGGTTGCTGTGAGTTGTGATGCCACTGTACTCTACCCATGGTGACAAAGTGAGACTGTCCCTCCCCCAAAAAATGCATCTTGTATACATACAGAGGGGTGAAATCAGGGGATTTGGTCGACTCCTGTAACCCACAGGAACCTGAATTCAATTAATTAATGTATAACAGAATAACTAAGAATAATTTTAAAAGTGTTTTGGTGTATCTAATTCAACGGGCAAGTGTCCAAGCATCCACTGGTACCTCCAGATACTGGCAGATCACTAGTCTTACTTAGAATTACTAATATTGGGACACAGAATCTTTTTCCTCTGGCGTCCAACGACAGGTGGTCCCCCGATCATCTTTAGAACAAGTCTTCACGACAGGCTGTGCCTGCCATGTTATTGACAGGGAAACTGACATGGCATAGGCTGGAAATACTTGGCAAGACAAAGCCCAAGTCTTCAACAAACGGGGAGCCTCACTCATCACCCTACTTCTCCCTTTTGCTTCCTAGCTCCAGGGGAAGCCTGCATATGGCGATCGCTTCTTCCCTTCACTAATCCAGAAAAGCCTTTAGTGCCCACCTACTCTGTGTATGGAAAATGCCAGGCCCTGCAGCCCCCGAGACACTGTCCCAGCCTCCACGTGCTTAGTGAGGTGCAGTGGACGTTTGTCTCTGTCCTCTGGCGTCGCCACGCCTTTCTGCTGTTCCCGGCCTGAATTAACTGCATTTTTCCCGGGTCGTTTTACTGATTGTTAAGAACTGTCACTCCTGAGACTCAGTGAGGGGACGCTGGCGCTCGGGCGTCCCACTCGCTTCCCCTACCAGAACTTTCTGTCCTCACCCTGCTCTCCCGTCCGTGTACACGTTACTTCCTCTGCAAAGCCCTCAAGCTCCGCAGGGAGGAGCCGGCCAAGCGCTCCCGCCCTCCTCGGCGCGGTAACTCTGGTCATCCCCCGCCTGCACAGTGCCCGAGAGCAGCTCGGCGGCGCGCGCGCCGGGGAGACGTGCGCGCACACAGGAAAACGGCGCGCGCCGGCGCAGGGAGCCCAGCCCTGCGCCTGCGCGGAGTCTCAAGCCCGAGAGCAGCCAATTCAACCAGCGTCGGTCCGCTGTGGTTTCGGCTACCGGCGGCCTCGCACCTTCTGGGTCAGTAGACGGGACTGGCGGAGCCGCTCCTCGGCACTTATGGCTCGCAGACGCTGTTTCAGCTCAGCCCGCAGGCTCTGCTTGGCGCCCCTCACAGCTGCCGCCGCCATCTCTCGCCCGAGCGGAGTCCGATCCGGCCCTTGGCCTCGCCCCTGCCCCTGGCCGCTGCCTGCCGATTCGCCGGCCTGGGGGACGGGGGGGCGGGCCGAACTGAGAGCGCCCCCAGCGTCCCGCTCGTGGAGCCCGCGGCACGCCCCGCCCCGCCACGGTACGCCCCGCCCCGCCACGGCACGCCCCGCCCCCGGCCCTCTGGGTCCGCCTTCCCGCGGCCTGGGCGGGCTGGTCCCGCCCCTCCCGCAGCAGGTGGGAGCCAGCGGCGCTGTGCAGGCGTCTAGGTCCGAAAGGGTCTTGCTGAAACCGGCCACGATACTCACTGATAGGTCGCCTGCCCTACGGGCTGCTTGGAACGAAAAGAAAGGCAGGCGGTGTAAGTCATGCACTCTTATCCACGGGGTAGGGCGATACGTTCTGAGAGATGCTGCAACCTCTCCTTGTGAGGACGTCACACAACCTAGGTGCTGTGCTCTACTACACACCTGTGCTATACGGCACCGCCTGTTGCTCCTGGGCTACAAACCTGCACAGCATGTTACCGTACTGAATCCTGTAGGCAGTGGTAACAGAAAGGTAATGCCCGGGATGTTGGGTGCTACCAGGTCACTAGATGATGGGAATTTTTTCGCTCCATTACAGTCTTACAAGACTGCCGTCTTAATATGCGTTCTACTTTTAAGGTAATGTTCAGCAGCAAATCGCGGTAAGGTCATGCTTAGTTGGGAACTTGGCCCCCCCTAGTTAAAGGGGAAAGACTCCTACTTTCTGCTCAGGACATTCCTCACTTTAAGTTTTCATTGGTTCATTGGCGTTGGGCTGGGAAGTCATTAATGCAAGGAGTGGTCCGAGATCGGTGTGTGTTCTGTTTATTATTGACCCAGAGTGGAACAGTATTGTCACTGTAGAATAACTGGCACTTCCTGCTACTGTAAAAGCTTTTCAGAAACAGATAATGAGAAAATAGAGACGCCAAAGGAGCGTTTGACCTGGATTGAAAGGAAAAAAGAAGGTAATTTAAGGAATTAAAGTAGATGTAGAGAAAAGCTCTTGTATATCAGATTTACCCCCACATGTTGCCACCCAGTAATCCAGTGAAAAGGAGAGAGGCTTGATATTTCAATAGCTAAAGATATTACACTTTTATTAAATAATGGTGGGCTTAAGAGAAAATTTACCAAATTTATGTTAAAATTCAGTGCATTTTATGTTAATCAACTTTAATAGAGTTTTTGTAGAAAAACAAGTGTTCAAAAACAGCTAGAAAAACAACTGAAGAAGAGAGACCACTAGGGGGGGAACTAGCATTTCCAGATGTGGAAACACACTAAAAACCCTCAGTGATTAAACCAGTGTGGCAATGGCAGTTGAGTACACACGTGGACCAGTGAAAAAGAATAGAAAGCCCAGAAGTAGACCGAAAGTCATGTGGAATTTTAGTGTATGATAAAGGCATTAACTTAGATCTCTGGGGCAAAAAGGACCTTTTAAATAAATGATTCTGGAACAAATGATAGCCATTTTAAAAAACAATAAATTCACAGGTATTCATCACACTATGCATTTTTTAAAAACTCCAATGGATTAGAAATCCAGTGTAATATTCAGACTATACATGTAGCAAAAGAAAACAGGCAGATTCCTCTGTAATTTCAATTTAGGGAAAGATTTTCTCTCTATGACTCAAAATGCAGAGATAATAAAGAAAGATTGAAAAATTTGATGACAAAAGTACTTTAAATTTTAGTGGCAAAAAATAGCAGCTGACAAACTGGGAGAAAATACTTGCAACATATACCAGACAAAGGACTAATCTCTCTAATACATAAATATTTTAGTTTATTTTTTGCTGTTATAAATACCTGAGAATGGGTAATTTTTAATGAACAGAAATATGTTGGCAGTGGTTGTGAGGTTTGGGGAGTCCAAACATCTGGTAAGGGTCTTCTTGTTGCATAATGTCATGATGAAAGGTAGAATGGCGAGAGAGAGAAAGAGAGAGAGAGAAGCCAAACTTGTTCTTTTATAACAAACCCACTCCTGAGATAATAGCATTCATTAATTCATGAGGGCAGAGGCCTCATGGCCTAATTACCTCTTAAAAACAGGTTTCACCTCTTAATACTATTACAATGGCAATTAAATATCAACTTGAGATTTGGGAATAAACATTCAAACCATGCAATAAAAAACTCTAAAAATTGACATGCAGGGCAATTAGATGAAAATAAAAAAGTAAAAGGCACCCAGACTGGAATGAAAGTTGTAAACTATCTCTATTCACAGATGCCATGATCCTGTATATAGAAAATCCTAAGGAAACAACAAAAAAGATCGGAACTAGTAAGTTCAAGCAGGATGCAAGATGAATGTGCAAGAAACTCTTCCTGCCGTATCATGTTCAAACTGGGATGTCAGCTTTTCCTGGTTGTGTAGCAGCTTCCAGCATTCAGACTATACTGGGACATTGGCTCACAGATTTTAGATTTGGAGCCTCCATAATCACATGAATAAATTCCTCGTTTTATGAAAAAAAAATGCATTTACAGTAGCATCAAAAAATGCTGAGAAATAAATTTCATAAAGAAGCATTAAACTTATACTCTGAAAACTATTTGACACTTGAAAAAAATTAAGAAAACCTATATAAATGGAAAGACATCTCGTGTTTATGGGTTAGAAAACTTAATATTGTTAAGATGGCAGTACTACCCAAACTGGTCTAAAGAGTCAACACAATCCCTGTCAAATCTGGCTTTTTTGCAGAAATTGATAAACTGATCATAAAATTCATATGGAAAGGCAAGGAGCCCAGAGTAACCAAAACAATTGTGCAGAGTTGGAGAACACACTTTCAGGCTTCAAAAGTTGCTACAAAGCTACAGTAAGTAAGACAGTATGGCATTGATTTAAGATTAGATAAGTAGATAGGTAACTGGAATAGAATTCAGGGTTCAGAAATAAACCTCTATATTTATGGTCAAATGATTTTTTGACAACAATGCCCAAGATAATTTTCTATGGAAAAAATGGTCTTTTTAAAACAAATACTGCTGCAAAAACTGAATGTCCACATGCAGTAGAAGGCAGTTCAAAATTTAAATTCTACCTGTAATCCTAGCACTTTAGGAGGCTGAAGCGAGAGGATTACTTGAGCTCAGGAGTTTGAGACCAACCTAAGCAAGAATGTGAGACCCTATCCTTACTAAAAACTAAAAAATTAGTCCTGTGTCCTCCCAGATACTGGGGAGGCTGAAACCAGAGGATTGCTTAAGCCCAGGAGTTTGAGGTTGCTCTGAGCAAGGCTGAACCACAGCACTCTAGCCTGGGCAACAGAGTGTGCCTCTGTCTAAGAAAGGCAAGGAGCCAGAATTACCTGAATGAATTGAATAAATGAATGAATAAATAAATAAATTTAACTTAATTCAAAATTTAGCTCAAAATAAATCAAAGACCTAAGTATCAGAGCTAAAACAATAAAACTCTTGGAAGAAAACAAAGGCATAAGTCTTCACCACTTTGGATTGGCGAGTGGTTTCTGAGTTACACCACCAAAACACAAGCAACAAAAGGGAAATATGTAAATTGAATTTCATCAAAATTTAAAACATTTGTACAGCAAAGGGCACTATCGAGAGAATGAAAAGATAATCTATAGAATGGGATAAAATATTTGTAAATCATATATCTCATACTTGTTTCCATGATATAAAAAGAACTCAAACTCAGCAATAAAAAGACAAATAATCCAATTTTAAAATGTGCAAAATAATTGAATAGACATTTCCTCATACGAATTCTATACATGGCCATTAAGCACATAAAAAAGATCCACAACATTATGAGAGAAAGGCAAGTCAAAACCACAAAGAGGTAACACTTCACACCCACTACAATGGGTGTAATTTTTTTTAATTGAAAATAAAAAATATCAGCAAGGATGTGGAAAAATTGAAGCCCTCATACCCATGGGAATGTAAAATGATACAGCCACTTTGGAAAACAAATTGACAGTTCCTCAGAAGGTTAAATACAGAGTTTCCATATGACCCAGTAATTTCACTCCTTTCCATATACCTAATGGAATAGAAAACATGTTCACATAAAAACTTGTTCATGATAGTTCATAGCAGCATTATTCACAATAACCAGAGTGGAAACTGCCAAATTTCTGTGAGTCAATGAATGTACAAAAGAAAATATAGTATATTCATACATTGGTACAGTAACCATAAAATGGAATGAAGTACTGGTATTTACTGTAACAAGATGGACCTTGAAAATAGTACATTAAGTGCAAGAAGCCAGACACAAAAGGCCACATATTGGAAGATTACATTTATGTGAAATATCCAGAACAGGCAAATCCATAGAAACAGAAAGTAGATGAGTATTTGTCTGAGGCCGGAGGCAGGGGGGATGGGATACAGGATTTCTTTTTGAGGTAATGAAAATGTTCTAACGTTAGATTGTGGTGATAGTTGCACAACACTGTGAATTTTCTAAAAACCACTGAATTGCACATTGTTAAGGGTGAGTTTAATGGTACGTGATTATATTTCATAAAATTAATGAAGAGGCTAAAAGAAAATATACACGTATCTGCTCAGTGTGGGGGGGGAAATGCAGTAAGCACAAACCAAATGGGCAAAGGACTGGAATAGACATTTCTATCCAAGATGAATGGGCAAGAAAAGGCTAGAAAGAATGGGAGAATAGGAATGGAATAACAGTGATCAGGAGAGTGACATTTTTCTTATTATGCCTTTGTGTATTAACGCTGACTCTCACATACACACACATATATATAGTAAACTAGGACGTGGAGGCAGGCCAAGTCAGAATACAAGCAGGAACAAGCAAACTGCATTGTGTTAAAGTGACTAACAACCACAACGAAGCGGGTGGGGAAGAACTCTCTTACAAAATTCTGGAAAATTGCATTTGACTATATATGATAATGCTAAAAGCAAAAAGAACTTTGTACAAATGTTTTATTCTAATTAGTATGTTTGTTTTTCACAGGGGTATAAATTAGCGATTATGAAACTACTTTATCTGTATATATACTTTATCTGTGTTCTGTAATTGAACAAACAAGTAAATTTATGGTGAATAATGAGAGTCAGGTTTCTCCCTATCGGCAAAACAAGTAATAAAGAAAGAAAGGGGGAAGACTGGAATGACCCCAGTGGTGTAGGGTTGGAATCAGAGGTGTCAGTATGACTCATGGTTTTTAATATACACATACACACACACACACACACACACACGTGCACTCACGGAAATGGATAGATACAGAAATAGATCCTTTTTTTGGCTTGGCGCCTATGGCTCAAGCAGCTAAGGCACCAGCCACATATACCTGAGCTGGTGGGTTCGAATCCAGCCCGGGCCGCCAAACAACAATGACGACTGCAACCAAAAAATAGCTGGGTGTTGTGGCAGGCGCCTGTAGTCCCAGCTACTTGAGAGGCAGTGGCAGGAGAATCGCTTGAGCCCAGGAATTGGAGGTTGCTGTGAGCTGTGATGCCACAGAACTCTATCCAGGGTGACAACTTGAGGCTCTATCTCAAAAAAAAAAAAAAAAAGAAATAAATCATTTTTTACTAGCTTCCTTATGAGAGGACCTAGAAACAATGACACCTCTGACCCCCAGGAGCTATGAAATCTAGCATCCAGATGTGGTTTCTAAATGTCATTCTCCAATTAAAAAAACTGGGCTTCTCAGAGAAATGGTTGATTCCAGAGTTGGAGTGGAGAAAATAAGAGATGGACCTGGACACCTTGTGGTGCCATAATATAAGGACATACTCAAAAAGAAAGGGAGCACGTCATGTCAAAAGGGATGCAGGAGCCAAGTCAGACTTTCCAGTGGCTGATGCTGGCATGATTTGAACAGCAATGCAATGATAATCTTCCGTTATAACCTGTAGAATAAAATAAATACCCATTAGTCCACACTGATGTGAATAAACAAACAGAAAAAAGGAACATACATCCGTGTCATATAATTCCAATTAATATGGAAGGAATAATGGAAGTAGAAAATCACATGAGGCAAACGCTGCAGTAATAGTTGTTGCAGGCAAGAACTACTGATAGATGCTAAAATTAGTGGGTAGAAAAATGTGAGAAATGGACAATTTCACAATCTCCAAAACATTTCCCTACAAGATCCTTAATGAAGAAGAAATGTAGTTGGAACCACCTCACCGAGTGATCGATGTTAGCATTACCAAGAAAAAGACCTTTCCCCTGAGATGATGCACTAGACAGGACGCAACTTTATTTCTCTTGTATTCTTGCCAGAAATATATAACCTCAGAATAATCATGAGAAACCATGAAACCCAAATGTAGCGACATTCTACAAGATATCAGACTAGTACAACTGTGGCTCTTCACGCCTTTAATCCTAATAACACTCTGGGAGGCCAAGGCAGGAAGATCACTTGAGCCCAGGAGTTCAAGACCAGCCTGAACAACACCAGGATCAAGACCTGTCTCTACCAAAAATAGAAAAAAATCAGCCGGGCGTGGTGGCAGACACCTGTATTCCCAGCTTCTCAGGAGGCTGAAGCAGAAGGATCACTTGAGTCCAGGAGTTGGAGGTTGCTGTGAGCTCTGATGACGCCACTGCAGTCATCCACCTGGGGGGCACAGTGGGACTTTGTCTGAAAAAAAGATCAGACTGGTACTCTTCAAAAGTGTTAAGGTCATGAAGGAAGAAGACTGAAGAATTGTCACAGATTAAAGGAGAGAGATGCATGAATTAGTTGCCCTCTATTAGATCCTGGGTCAGAAAAAAAGACATTAGTGGGAAAATATGAATAATGTTTGCAGATTGCTTTAAAAGCATTCTATCATTGTGAATTTCCTCATTGGATAATTGTACTATAGTTATGTAAGATGTTACTATTGGTGAAAGCTAGATGAAGTGTACTCTTTATACAATATCTCTGTAAAACTAAACTTAGTTCCAAATAAAACATCAAAACACCAAAAAACCGTAAATAAAATAAATAAACATTGTGAAAGTATGCGATAGGACAGATCAGCCTGTGAAAAAAACCTACAAATTCTAGTTGAGCCCACGTGTAGGTCAAGAAGCATTCATGCCTTCCATGGCAGCAGGCTGCTGACTGATCTCCTAGCCATTAAATTGCTTCACCTGGTCACACTGCTGCGAAACTGAGCATCTTTACAGAGAAAACATTCTGATTGTATCCCTACCTCTTTAAAACCTACCATCAGTAAAGACTTGCCATGGTGGCCGCCAGGCTCTTCCAGACTGCGTTTCCAGTCTGCCTCTCAGCGCTTGTGACCACGGCCTAGGCAGTTCCACGGAGCCGTGCACAGCTGATGGCAGTGCTGTCATATCTTCACGTGGAGAACATTTTAGTCGCCAGAACTCCTAGGAAAAACCATGCATAGGACCTTTTTTTTTAGAAAAAATATTCTCATAAGCCACTTGGGATAAAGAAATACTTCCATAAGCCACAGTGATAAAAAAGATGGTCCTTAAACTGCTGCATGTAGGCTGGTTAGAGGACTTAAGCCCACTCCTCAAAGGGAAGAGGGGAGTGGAGGGAGTGACTTCAATAGAAAGGATTGTGGGGCCAATAAGGCGAGTTTCCCCTGCATCAGAGCGAAGGGAGAGAGGCAGAAAGTTCCTGGAAGCAGCACAGCAAGAAGAGAACTTTGAAGAACAAAAGTACCTAAGAAGGGCCTTTTATTTTCAGCTCTATGCTGTGTGCTCTCTTACCTGTCTTCCAAATATTCAGTGGTCCTTATTGCACGTGAATCCTTGGGGTGAACATATAGCTGATTTATACAGAGGAAAATTTTAAAACTAGAGTATGAGAGGGGAATGTGGACTAGAGCAATGCTAATGATAACAAATTCTGAGCTGGCTATGTGACAGGTGCCATGCTAATTTTTTTCACACGCTGTCTGTGTTCCTCAAAACCAACCCCAGTGTCTGTGTTATTACAAAAGAGGAAATAGATTTTACTACGTAAAAGTTATCAGACTCTAACCCAGGATCCCCAAACTGACACGAACCTGCCCTCCCTCCTCTGTCGCAGCACCGTGTTGTCAGCCCTGCTCTTGTTCCCACTGTGGGCCGTGAGACGGGGACCATGTTCTGGGGGCCCCTGCATCCTCAGTGCTCAGCACAGGACCAGCATCTGGAGATGCTCAGCAGCGATCAGCTGGATCAGCGTGTGAAGGCTGTTACGATGCCACAAGGTGGGAGAGCAACCTGCTGAGCTGACAGAATCCCCGCTGCTGATAGAATTCCAGGACCACAGTCTCTTCACTGATCCTGCTACAGCGGGAGTGATGGGCCATATCTCTAGGGAGTATTCAGAAGAGGGTGACTCCCTCAGCTCTAGGTTTTAGGTAAGCCAGTCTAGAAAGTGAAAAGGAAAGCTGTAGGTTTCCAGGGAAAACCCAATGACCAGCAGCCAGGAGGCCACACTGGTTGTGTTTATTTTCAGCTTAACATATTACACTTAAGTTAATTAAGTGCATGGGGACAGGAGGGTCTGAGGAGGGGACAGCAGAGATGAGTACATAAGAGTTACGATCGTCAAAAGTAAAACAAGCAATGTACTTACATCTGTGGTCTCGCCTTTACATTTACACACCCAAAACTAAATTTTGGTCAGCATGCAAAAATGGGATCAGTACTCTTGCTTGAGTGTGATCCTGGAACCAACCCCAGCAGCATCACCTGGGACTTGTTAGATACGCTGAATCTCAGACCCTCCCAAGACCTACTGAATCCAAATCAGTATTTTAACATGATCCCAGGTTATTTGCATCTATTATTCAAGTCTGGGAAGCACTGCCATAGAGCAATATATAAACAAGTGCCAATTTTCAGGAAGAAATACAATTATCATGCAAACCATGAGACAGCTAGCCTGCCCACAGCATGCCCTCCATTCAGATAGATCAGGAGGTTGCCCGGTGGTCTCCACTTCCCACCACCACCACGCCCATTCCAAGGAAGTGAATATCAAGGCCAAGCAAGTATTCACCAGGAGAGAGGGTGAATGAGAACATGGGGGAGGGTGATAGGGGGGAAGTTGGAACATCTTCCAGGAAGAAAACTGTGTGTATAAAGTTCTTAAAGGGGAACACAGCATGATAGTTTAAGGAATTGAGAGGTGGTCAGAACCAGGCGGAGAGAGGCCATGTCCAGGTCACTTGAGCTTGTTTTCTTATTTGTCTATTTGTTGTTCAATGAACTTTATTTTGGAATAATTTAAAATTTATATAAAAATTACAAGGCTAATACAGAAAGTTTTCATATAGCCTTCACCCCGTCCATCTTAATATTAACATCTTACAATTCCCTGTTGCATTTGTCAAAATGGACCCAGAGGCATGGATACATCTCACTAGATTTTCTGCGTCCTATTCTAGGACCCAACCCAGGATATCACATTAACATCAAGAAAGTTGAGGGTCAAGAATTCATCCTTGAACTTAGTAGTAGGGATGAAAGTCTGACTGGTAAATAAATGTTCAAGAAGACAGCGAGAGGGGAGGAACTGCAGACAGCAAGTACAGATGGCAGATGGCTGTCTTGAGGAGTTCTTCTGTTGAGGGAAGCGGAAAAATCTGGCAGTCATTGACAGATTGTGTCCCTTCCCTTCCTTTCCCTTCCCTTTGTTTTTGTTTTTGTTTTTGCAGTTTTTGGCCAGGGCTGGATTTGAACCCGCCACTCCTTTGAGCCGCCGTCCTTTTGTTTTTTGTTGTAGGAGAAACCACAGCAAGTTTATGTGCCGATGCTCCTGGTCCAGGAGAGGGGGATCTGTACCATGTGGAAGAGTGAGGCTGAAGAGATGCTCCCACAGGGGCGGTGAGGAGCCAAGGTCAACACACAGGCGCAGGCCATAGCTGGATGGGAAATACACCAGTCTAGGTACAGGGTAGGTAGGTTGATATGATGGTGTCGAGAGCATGTAGACGTTCTCAGTGAAACACAAAGCAAATGTAATGGAACTGTGTCAAAATAATTGTGTTGCAAGTGTTTATCTTACTAAACTTTTTCTGTATAAACATTCTGTTGCCCAAATAGCATAGTCATCCATCTTCCACTTTAAGTAAGTCTAAGGGAACGTTGGTCTTGAGTCTGGATTTCCTGTGAGGCTCTGTTAAGGCAATAAGTCACAGCCTGAGGCTAGTCAGCTATTGCCTTCAAAACACTGCGTGTGCTCATAAGGCCCAGGGATCTGAGAAGAGCCACCAATGCTGTGGAGAAATAACTTAGCCACACCCTGTCCTGACAATGTGACCTAATAGCATCTTCCAGCAGAAATAATTGCACAGAACTCCCAATTATAAATATGATACAGTGTTTTATTTTCATGTTCTGTGGGATGTTACAAAGCAATGGTTTCCCTGTCCACAGCTTTGCACCCTTTGCAAAAAGTTCCCAGTTCCAAAATAGTGGCATTCAGCTTAAGTTGAGGGCAGTACTACTGGAAGGGCACACAAAAACAGGGGGAGGGTAAAGAGGAGCAAAGATGAGGACATCTAATGGCCACCAAAGGTCCTCACCACCAGCGGGAAACCACTTTCACCCAGCTGGCCTTTGCATACAATTGTAACTTGTGAAGGGGATGGGGAAGGAAGCAGAGGATCTGGGTGGCACCCTGATACCAAGAGGAAGTGGGGCAGGAGGAGGACCAGCTGGGGCCCGGAAGTCCACTGGGAGGTCAGTGCCCCTCTGACCCACTCACCCAACTCTGTGACTTGGGGCAAGTATCCTGTTTGTTGAATATTTTTTCAACAATAAAATGGAGCATAATATGTACTTCAGAGTGCCATCATGAAAATTACAGAGATTATGTATCTGGAGTTCCTAGTGGCTGGGCACAGTGGCTCAAGCAGATAATACCGCCACTTTGGGAGGCATAGGTGGAAGGCTCATGTGAGGCCAGGAGTTTGAAACCAGCATGGGCAATATACCAGGACCTGTCTCTGGAAAAAATTTTAAAGTTAGTAGGACATGGTGGTGCAAGCCGCTAGTCCTAGCTACTGGGAGGCTAAGGCAGGAGGATTGCTTGGAGCCAGGAGTTTGAGGATGCAGTGAGCTGTACTCTAGCCTGGGAAACAGGGCAAGATCCTTTCTCTATAAATAAATAAAGTTCTTAGCACATGGAAAACAGCCATTAAACAACCATTATTCTTTTCCATGCACTGGTTTATTTTCTGTTGCTTATAACAGAATGCCTAAAACTGGGTAATTTACAAAGAAAAGGAAGTTATCTCTTCTCATTACAGAGGCTAGGAAGTCCGAGGTCAAGGGGGTGCCTCTTGTGAGAGCCTTCTTGCTGATGGAGATTCTCTGCAGACTCTTGAAGCAGAACCAGGCACCACAAGGTGAGAGAGCTCACCTGTCAGTTCAGGCCTCTCTTCTTGTAAACCCACCAGGTCCCCTCCTATCAACTGATAACCTATCAATCCATCAATCCATGGATAGCTGGATCTACTCCTGACGGCAGAGCCCTGATGTGTTCCAGATAAGAAATCTAAAGAAAGAAAAACAAGAAAAGAAAAGAAACCTCTCCCTATGTGAAGGTTGTGAAGATTTTCTCTTATATTTTCTTCTAGAAGTTACATAATTTTAAAATACATTTAGGTATATAATCTTCCTTAATTTAATTTTTGTGAATGACATGAGAAAAGAGTTGAGGTTCGTAAAACTTCTTTGAAAGTGAATTAATAAAACACACAGCCAGGTACAGTGGAAAAGACCAGTCACAGACTGAACCACAAATGGTCACTGATTTCCCAACATCATGTCACTAAAGGTAACGTGATGTCATTATGTTACCACAGGTGATTATAGTGTAAAAGCCAGATTTTGTGGGTTCTTGTGCAAATGTATTCCATGTAATAGTACCCATATGCACACTTCCTGGTGTATCCATTTGTGACTGTTCAACCACTGAGCTCTGATTAACAAAAAAATGAATTAAAAGCAGTTGTGCTGTGGGTGAGGCACTTGACAGGTAAAAGAAAATGTGAGCTTGCACCCTGTCCCCAAAAGACAAACACCCCAGGTGGCATAGCCAGATGCTACTCATGTGTGATTTCATTAGGAAGCCAAAGCTACCTCTACCAAAAACACTTCCCTGTTGACCTGTCCCAGTGTCCTCATCCCCACCCTTAAGAATCACACCTCCTAAGTAAAGCATGAATTAATGGAAATCTCCTGTGAAGAAGCAAGTGACTGAAAGGGGTGGGAGGCTCTGGTTTCTTTATTAGATCTGTGGACAGCTTCCTGGGAAAAGTAATGCAACTCCCACAGAGTAGGGATTGTGTTGTGGAGGAAAAGGAGAGATGGGAAGGGCTACCCTAGAAGAAAGTATAGCGTTCCCATGTTGCAATCAGATTTGCTGACCTAAAAATTAAAACAGAAGGTCTAACGAAAGACCATTTTCTAATTTGTGAGTTTTTACCCGAAAGAAAAAAAAAACTTTAACAGTAGCTCAACCTGGAATCATTTACCTACCCCAGAATATCCTGCCTATCCGTATTGCCATATCTGTCAACCCCAAAGGCAGGCCAGAGAGCAAAGGCTGGAGAGGAGAACTCCAAGCAGCCGGAGCGCTGAGGACTCCAGACAGCATGGGGCCAAGACAGAGAGGAAGCAGACTCTAGCCTCGTAACACGGACAATGGTGTCTGGGTGATGGGCACACCTTTGGCAAACAATCTACTGTAAGCAGAAAGATACCACCTTCCTGGTCGTCCTTCCTAATTCAATGCCTGTCTCCTGGATTGACCTTTTCCCTTTTGCTGAATTTCAAGGCACACCCCAAACATTAAGACATAAATTGCATATAGAGAAAAACACACACAATTTATTCATTAAAATGAGGACAAAATTTTCGTAACTCTGGAAAGTCGAGTTGCATCATCAAAGTTGTTTGTAAAAGTAGAAGTATGTGTTGCCGATAAGTTCTCGTAAGAGTCAGGAAAATTAGGCAGGTTTCACAAGGTGGAGTGTCCTTTTTGGTCAATAGTTCAGGAGGGGCAGCATTTCACAGATAGTTCTTGTAACTTCCAGAAAAGTCAGCCAGCCAGATTTAGGTTCAAACTTCTTTACAAAGCCATGTTCCTATGAGATAAAAAATTCAACATGGTAAAATCAGTGGAGACTAAGTTTGCCGAGATAAAAAGCAAAGAAAGTTTTATTTAAATAATAAAAATACTTAAATCTTCTCTGTACTTTCACTATCCGTACTCTGTTCATTCTCATCATAGTTGATACTTCCATTGTCAGATAGAAAGATGGTGTGAGCTACATGTGTAATTTTAACTTTTTTGCAGCCACATTTTACAAAGTAAAAAATAGGCACAATTAATTTTCAAGATATATTTCATTTAATGTATCCAAGATATTATTATTTAAACTTGTAATCAGTATAAAAATGATTAATGAGCTATTTCATTCTTTTTTTCCCATACCAAATCTTCAAAGTCAGATGAGTATTTAGTACTTACACCACATCTTAATTCAGACTAGCCACATTTCAATTGTTCAATAGCCACAAGTGACAAGTGGCTACATATTGGACAGAAAGCACAGCTCTAGAGATAGAAAGTCTAATTTTTTTCTCTTTCTTTCTTGTTTAATTGTCTAGCATTGATTTCAATGCATTTATATTTTTACATAAATTGTGCTAAATTGTAAACTACATTGTATTGAAAATCATGAGGCTTCCAAATTAAACCAACACCTTTGAGTCTATGAGATGGTTGATGATTGTTTCTATTATAATTCATTCTTTTTTTTTTTTTTCAGTTTTGGCTGGGGCCGGGCTTGAACCCACCACCCCCGGAATATGGGTATATGGGGCCAGTGCCCTACTCCTTGAGCCACAGGCGCTGCCCTTATAATTCATTCTCTTTGTGATTAGACATAGTTTTAAAAATACAGGAAAAAATAAGATAACCCAATGAACTGGACAGTGCATTTAATTAATTAACAATCTATAATCATATGAATGGATTATACATCCACAGAAAAGTACCTCTGAGATCACTTAGCCTAATGCCGTCTTTGATTTTAACAAAGGAGGGAACTGAGGACAAAAAGAAGTAGGTTACCCAAGATTCCCCAACTCCTTAGTGGGTAAGGGACATGGACTGGAATGCAAACGCTCCATACATTTCTAAGAAAACACCAAAAGGATTAGAAAATTGTTGAAATGATTTTTTTAATGTTCACTTAGCAAACCTTTGCTCTGCATTTTCTAAGTTCCAGAACCTGAGGTTACAAATGCCTTTTAAGTAGCTTATAGCCTGGCATGACTAATACTGAAAAGTAAACTGAGCATAATTCTTTGACAATTGGAAGACGTCCGCAGTGGATTGGAATCACCTTTATGAGCATCAGTGGCAGGGCAGACATACCGGTCCGGGAATTCTCTGTCTGAAAGACTGCCTACGAAGCTGCTTTCTGCCTGCGTGGTAAGTAGGGTCACGCTCTCGCAGAGGGAGGAAGCTGCTCCTGTCTCCTCTTCCTCTTCCCCTTCTGCTCTCACACACTCATGTGTTTCCCATACATCCTAGGCAGATATTCACTTCATTGCCCCCCCTCCTAGAAATGTCATCAACTCCACATTTGATAAGTATATCTAGGCCTTCTAAAATGATCTTTTTATTAGGATGACAATGGTCATTGTCTATTATATTTGGGCAATTCACATGTCATCTTATATACATTCAACTTCTAAAGTAAAGACAGTAAACAAAGGAAAAAATTGTCCAGTTCAGCTAGATGAAGAGTAAATTTTTTAAAAAAACTATAAAACACTAAAAATTAAATGAACGGTAAACTAGGGAAGTATTTACAATACCATGAAGGAGTTCATTCAAACATAATAGAAAATCATCAAGCCCTTAATAGTTAAAAAGGAAGAAGAAAGAAAGAAAAATTGTAAAGAAAAATTGCAAATAAAAATATAAATTATGAACAAGCATAAGGAAAAAAACTCAACATTACTAGCAGTTAAAGAACTGTGTATTTTAACACAGTCTGGGTTTTAGACCTATTAAATTAACCTGTCACGTTAAGCTTATTAAACACTCACAATTATTTTTAGTAGTACCAGCCAAGGCTGGTACGGTGGTTGTGACATTGTTCCACTGGAATACGTAAATATGTACTCCAGAAGGCACAAGTAGTGTAATTATATTCATGAATTATGAACCAGTCATACCCCTGTTGGAAATTTGTTGTGGGGAAATCTTCTACAATATCCCTGTGGGGGCATTGGAGAAACATACCCATGTTCAGTATTGAAGCATTGTCTCTGAGAGGGGAAAACTGGATTTGGTATTGATCAAGTAAATTATGATACAAAGATGAATAGAATGTCCTGTTGACATGGAATATGTGAGGCAGTGTAGAAAATACTTATAATATCACATGGATACAACATCTGCATGTGGACACATTAGTGTAGTGGGAGCAATTGTATTTTTTTTCAAAGTATTTTTTCAAATATTTCCTTTTAAGGATGCTATTTATATCTTAAAAGCATTATATAAAAATCAGTATACAAATAAAAATTCAACATCCCATCAGTAATATGGTGGTAAACAAAGGACGCTCAGAGCTGATTATTTCTGGGAATAGTGATAGTTTGTCGATTCAGCTACCTCAAGTTTCAAGAAAGCCTGAAGCATAAAATAACATATGATATCACTAATCCAAGGAAAGTCAGAAGCTCGGAGCTTTTTAAAGATGTAGGCAAACACTGTGATGTTAGTCCCACTTCTCTAGAGATTATTCCTTCATTTATTTATTCGAGAAATATTCTCTGAGCATTGACTACATGCCAGGCACCATTTAAAACCCTGGAAATACAGTGATGAACAAAGCATAAAGGATCCCTGCCCTCACTAGGCTTAAATTCTCACCATAGAAGCAGACAAACAGATAAGCAAATAAACATATAATGGGAAGTCCAGTTGTAACAACTATTATTAAGGAGATACAGCTTACTGCAGGGAGGGGGCAGTGGTTCCTTCTCAGAGGGGAGATCAAGGTTGTTCCTGCGGAGATCTGGAGTGGAGGGAATAAGAGAGCCATGCAAGTTTCTGGGAGGAAAGACAAAGATAATACCAAACGTAAAAGCTGAGGGTGGCATGTGCTCAGCCTATTCACAGGCACGGAGATGCACGAGGCAGTTAGGGACCAGGTCTTGGAGGGCTTGGGCAGCCGTCAGGACTTTGTATTTTTGTTCCCAGGGTAAATGGCGCCTGGGAAGTTTTGATTAGACCAGTACATGATCTAATGCAATTTCTTAAAATGTCCCTCTGACTGCTTTGTGGAGAACAGATTCACAGCAGAGAAAGAATGGAAGCAAGGAGACTGGTGGGAGGCTGTTGACACAGCCAAGGGAGAGAGCAAGGGGGCCCTAGATGCACTGGGCATACAGCATTTCAAAGGTACGGCCAACAAGATTTGCCGAAGGACTAGATGTGGGGTATCAGGAAAAGGAGTCAAGGCTGATGCGTGAGGCCAGGGAGCTTCTAGAGGGCTTTCCAGAAGGCCCCATGGGGAGAAGGGTTTTTCTCTAACGCCTGCGTCAGTATCATGCATTTCTGTATATGTAAATTATGTTTTACCTTATTTTTCACTAAATGATTTTAAAATCTCAAGTTAAGATTCAAAAGAAAAATAAGAGGAATGTGTCCCCAAGTATCTATTTAGTCATAGGACATAGTAAAGAATCCTTGAGATTCTGCCACTCTGCGGCTAGATCTTCACACCTTTTGGAAATGCCTTTGCCAAACTGAACATTTAGTCAATCTTCTACAGGTCTCTATGTGCCTATTTATTTGGCCTCAAATTGACCAGATAATTAATGAGAACAAAAAGTTAAAAGAAAATAAAATCTCTTGGCCTAACTCTTACAACGCAAGCTTTCATAGGGCGGTTACTTGGAAAGCCCCAGCTCTGCCTGTGGATCCCCGTCGTCTAAGGGACTAAGAATTGCATGATTACACTGCATAGAATTCCCCATCTAGGGCGGCGCCTGTGGCTCAAAGGAGTAGGGCGCCAGCTCCACATGCTGGAGGTGGCAGATTCAAACCCAGCCCCAGCCAAAAACTACAAAAAAAAAAAAAAAAAAAAAAAAGAATTCCCCATCTAACCCTCAGGGTTCCATAGTATTTAACAGGTTATTAAAGCACCTTTACAAAAATCTCTTCAAATCTTTTAACGTTCCTTCTAACATAGGTATTACTGTCTTCATTAAATATTAGGTATATAATATATTATCATATTACATCCTGTCAAACATATCATTACATACATTATTAAGGAATCTGAGTCTCAGGGTACTTCAGTAACTTATCCAAGGTTGTACTTCTAGTGAGTGAAAAGGACAAGATCCAAATCAGTTTCAAAGTTAGCTCATTCAATCACGCCATCAACAAGTATTTGTTGTTGGGGACCTTCAGTGAGGTCTGCCCCATGCTAACCATGCGGTGTGCAGAGATGCCATAAGCAGACATGCCTCCTCCTGCATAGGGCTGGGGGCAGAGCATTCTTTCTACCCCACCAGCACAGACACAAGGGAATGCTTCACTGAAGGGTGTGAAAAGAAGACAGCCAACTGGCTCAAAAGAAAGGGTGTCCCAAAGGCTGAGACATGAATTTCTTCTTGTGCACATTCAATGGTTTCTAAGCTCCAGCTTTCTCTCATATATGCTGAAGACAACTTAAAAAATAGCTCCAGCTCTCCTGTCCTGTGAAAGCCCATCCAATCTCAGCACTCCCACTCCACTCCTGGGAGAGAGGACAGGAAGAAATAATGGTCAGTGAGAGAGAGGAGGAGAGAGATGAGAAGCCACAAGCCAAACAATGGAAGGAAGGAAAAAGAAGGGAGGGAGGGAGGGGCTCAGTGAAGCTGATGACAATGAGAAAGAGTATAAGGAATGAGATGGGTCCCTTATTGATAGACCAGTCTTATTTTTACCTATTAGGGCATTCGTTTTATGTGGTAATGAATATTCAACCATATTCAATCATATGCCTTATGGAGACTAGAAATTTTTAATCAGATGCTCTCAAGGGAAGCTAGGTAATACTACTATTAGTAAGAACAGTTGCCCTAAGCTTAGCTTGAGTACTCATTTGCAGGAATTGTTCTAGGTGTTTTGCATATATTAACTGATTTACAGCCTTCTACCAGTCCCAGGAGATTGGTTGCAAGAGTGTCCCTGATTTTACAGATGAGTAAACAAGGCTCAGGGAAGTTATTAATAAGTAACTTGTTCAAATCACGCAGGTGGTGAGCATGGGAGGCAGAAGTTAACCCAGGTCTGTCTGACTCAAGAGCTGGTGCTCTTAATATCTATGCTGAGCTCACACTCCACATTCTAGAGTCAAAGTTTCTATGACGTCTCCAGGCACTTGTAACATCTAATTAGGTTATAGATTCTGTGCTTTCCGATCGGTGATTTTGGGGGAGATTTTCAGGAGATTTTTCAGATTTTCAGATGTGAGCTGATGCTCACATCTCAAGAAAGCTGTGAATGCCTTTTCGACTCTTCCCCTCTTCGTGTGGGCCACCTAACTTTACTAGTATAGATATGTGATTATGTCTTTGCCCCTGAAATGAGTCACTCTGGAGTGAATTCATTCATTTGAGCAGATTCGTCAACCTCACTATAGAAAGAAGACAACACTTTGCCACACCGGCATGTACCGACTCAGAATGGCATTCCTGTCATTAACAGAATTAGTGTCTCCAGTGATCTGGGAAAGAAGCACTGAGATTGCTTTGAAGCGACATCTTGAAGAGTGTTTCTAGCATATCTACAGCCTGAGCAAGTTAGGTATAAAAGAGAAGAGCTTGGAACCTTTAGGAAGACTGAACGTGTGCAGGCAATGTTTATATTTTATCTCCACTCAGGATAACTTTATACAGCCACACTCTGCTTACACTTGGATCACCCCCGAAAAATAAGTACACTTCTGGAAATTCTCAGAGATAATCCCACACCTTCTGCTGATTATGAGTCCCAGGAGCTCATGAAATTTATTGAAGTTGCTAATTTTTCTTTCTTTGTTTTTTTTTTTTTTTTTTTGAGACAGGATCTCACTCTGTCACCTTGACTGGAGTGCAATGGCATGATCACACCTTACTATAACCTCGAATTCCCAGGCTCAAGCCATCCTCCTGCCTCAGATTCCTGAATAGCTGGGACAATAAGTGCACACCTCATCCTAAACTAATTTTTGTATTTTTTGTAGAAAAGGGGTTTTG
The DNA here is from genome assembly GCA_963574655.1 of Perodicticus potto. Classification (NCBI taxonomy): domain Eukaryota; kingdom Metazoa; phylum Chordata; class Mammalia; order Primates; family Lorisidae; genus Perodicticus; species Perodicticus potto. The sequence continues at coordinate 12,527 of CAUYRH010071119.1, read as the reverse complement.
CCATATTGCCCTGGCTGATTTTGAACTTCTAGCCTCAAACAATCCTCCTGCCCCAGCCTCCCAAAGTGCTGGGATTACAGGCATGAGCCACCACACCCTGCCAAAGTTAAATTGTGAAGTAATATCTATCAATCTTCAGGAAGACCTTACACAAAACGGAAAAGGCATCCAGTAAAATATTAATAAATTAATCAAATTCATTAAACTTTTAAACATTTATAATGACTAAAATCTATAGTTTGGGGTTTTTTTTTTTTCAATTTTCAATTTTATTAAAGTATAAGAGCTAACAACTTTTGAGTTTTTTCCATAGAAAAAGATTAGTCAATTCAGATGCCTTTCAGAAAATGTAACCTTAAAAAAACACATATAACACATAACTGGTTTTGTGACTAAAGGGGAAAAATAACTATTTTGAAAGTTAACAAAATTCTAACCATATCAGAGACCCTTATAAATTGCAAACAGCAGATCTACCACTTATATTGCATAAAATCTATAATTTTGAAAGATAATCAGCAAACCAGAAGATATCTGCCACATATATAAAAATAATATGTATCAGAATACACAAAGGATTCCTACAAATCAATATGAATAAGACACAATAATCGGAAAATGGACAAAGGATATAAACAGGCAATTTTCTGAATAAGAATTACATATGAAAGGACTCTCAACATGAAAAGATGCTTAACTTTACTAGTAATTAAGGAAATGCAAATTAAAACAAACTAAGTATTTTTTTTAGCCCAACAAATTGGGAAAATTATGACAGATTGCTACAACCTAATGTTAGTCTGCTGAAGTGGGGAGAAATATTGCATCAAGCGGATGATGGGAGGACAAGGGCAGCTTTGAAGGGCAAGGATTTCATAAACTTAAAACATTTATCATATATACACCATGACCCAGCAATTCTGTACCCCAATATCCACCCCCAAAAACATACATATGCACAAGGGAAGGTGTGTAAAAAGATACATAATGAAGCATTGTGTGTGACAGCAAACTCTGGAAATAACCTAAATAACCTATCTGGCCATTTTATAACCTAGCAACTAGAGATACTCAGATACTCAACAGCATTTACATACAACAGAAATATATAGCACTCTTTAAAATACTATCTGGTAAAAAAGAAAAGTTACAGAATAAGCACCATCTACTATTTTTCATATAAAAAATATTGCACAAAGAAGTACTATGCATATTTTCTGTGAATATATTCAATAGGCATGTTTTGCATGGAAAGTAATTGGTAACGGTGCTTACTTCTTGGGAGAGTTGAGGACCAGGATTAGGGATTGGAGAGAGGATACGTGGGGACATTAATACTTTAAAATAATAAGCATTAAGTGTGTTGGAGTATAAAAGAAAACACATACTAATCATCCATGCATCCAGCTGTGAGGGACTTGCTACCATATGAGCTCCAATGGAAACTCCTAGACATCTTGGTTTTGGGGGGGCACTGATGATAGAGTGAATTTTTATTTGAAAATTCTTAAATAAAAGTTCTTGCTGGTGGTTCAGCAGAGTATTTTTTTAATCAGCAAGCTTTAAAGGCGCAGAATTTGCTGTATTAGAAAACTGGGGAAAAAATTAATATGGAAATAATAAACTTGCCAAAATGTACACCTGTGTTCTGCAATCTACTAAATAACTAAATACAACAGCACCTAACAGCGGCTCTTGCTGTACTAACTCTACATTGCCATAACAACACTAGCCGAAGCTAACGCCTGGATAGAGAGTCCGCACTGTTGATTCTGGAGAAGCAGAGGTGCCTTGTTAGCCCCAAGCCTGCTGTAATTCATACCATTGGGAGTAAGAACTGGAAACACAAGTATTTTCTAGCTATAAAGTTCTAGGACTTGTTGGAAATGAGCCAGAAAGTATATGTTTATTTTAAAAATTAAAACAAACTACTCAAGGAAAATAGTATTGTTAGGTAGAGGTCTTGTGGTTTTAATTAGCAAAGGTACTGTGGATTTCTAGTTCAAAGTAAAGAACAATGAAGAACTTTTCTAGCATACATACCCAGCCTCCGTTTTGCCTTATCCATTCTCCTGTGTAATTCATTATGAACTCAGCAACAAAATAAGAAATCTCCTTATGAGTATCCACATCCATGGCAATTCGCTGTCGGAGAAGTTTCTTGAGGAGAATACCTCCGAAGGCAAATATGGTCACAATCCTGCCCCAGTTAATGATGCCATCTTCAAATTCCTTTTCCATCACTTGATTGAATATTGTTCTGGCAGTATCTATGGACACAACGTTAAAATTGTCCAAGCATGGTTTCAGACTCTTTTCCACCTCTTCTTGGACTGAGAACGCAACGTTTTGCAGCACTCTGGACGTTTTGCTTGGACCTGATCCAGGTTGCTGTATTTGTAGGACATACTGCAGATAGTCCTGAGCCAGTCTGTGAATATATCCAAACTCACAGTCAGTCATCTTCTGCCTGGGGAAGAGCAGCGTCTTGAGCAGGTTGATCTGGAAGTTGATGAGGCAATTGAAAGCAAACACTGCCAGACAGGGTCGTGACACATGATGATATATGGAGGCTTGAAAAATTTCTGTTTGCATCACACTGCAGTGTCCTTCCTCCTACTCACTTTCATGCGTGGGCTGAAAAAGAAAGAGGAAAACACAGAGAAGCCACTTCCTCATCCTGCGATTAATTAAGCTTTAATAGTCTTATTCAATGCAAGAATATAGAGAAATTAAGATCCTTGTACATTGCTGGTGGGAATGCAAAATGGAGCAACCCTGTAAAAGAGTTTGGAAGCTCCTTAAAAAGTTAAATATAGAAGTACAAAAAAAAGCCCCAGCAATTCCCTTCATGAGCACATACCCACAAAGAATTAGAAAAACATACTCAAACAAATCATGTTCGTGGCAACACTGTTGACAATAGCCAAGAGGTAGAAACAACTCAAAACTCATCAACAGATAGGGAGGCGCCTGTGGCTCAAAGGAGTAGGGCACCAGTCCCATCTACCAGAGGTGGTGGGTTCAAACCCGGCCCTGGCCAAAAAGAAAAACAAACAAAAAATTCATCAACAGATAAATGAATAAACAAATACAGAACATAATTATTCACCCAGAAAAAAAGAATGAAGTACTGACACATGGTACAACAAGGATGAGCCTCAGAAACATTGTGCGAAGAAAAAAGATAGCAAACAGAAAAGGTCACGTGTTATGCAATTCTATTTATATCAAATATCCTGACTCTTTCAATCCATAGAGATAGGTAGCTAATTGGTGGTTGCCAGGAGCTGAGGGAAGGAGGGAGTAACAGCTTAATGGATATGGGTTTTGGGGGGTTGTTTTTTTAGAGACAGAGTCTCACTTTGTCACCCATGGTAGAGTGCTTTGGCATCACAGCTCACAGCAACCTCCAGCTCTTGGACTTAGGCAATTCTCTTGCCTCAGCCTCCGGAGTAGCTGGGACTACAGGCGCCCGCCATAACGCCCCGCTATTATTTTGTTGCAGTTTGGCCGAGGCTGGGTTCAACCCCACCACCCGCAATATATGGGGCTGGTGCCCTACTCCCTGAGCCACAGGCAACGCCCTGGATTCAGGGTTTGACCGATGTGCAGTGAAAACGTTTTGAAATCAACAAGAGGTGGTTGTGAATGACACTGAATTACACAGTTTAAAATGATTTTGTGAATTTCGCATTTAAAATAGTCTAAAATGCAATCCAGAAGGTAGATCACATTAGTGAAAATTTGGAATGGAAACTAGAGAAATAGCCTGGTAGCAGGGAACAAGGGTTTCTGGAGGTTGCTGTGGCAATACCACCTTGATACTTTGAGTAGCTGAGGAAGAGTGACGTGAGGAGGAAAGAAGAAAATATCTTCTTTGGTCTTCACCTTCTGTTTACTCTAAAATTTCTAATTGAAAACAAGGTCTTAGTTTAAGCTTCATATTCTTAAGTCAGGTAAACTATCCAACGTATGGATCAGAAATCGGGGGACCTGGAAGACTCCTGGACTTAGCAGGGTGGGGTGGAAATGTGAGGCCAGGAACTGATCATGAACTGGGATGAAGACGTAAGGGTGGGGACACCCTTTCTCAGTGCTTCTGCCATCTGGAGGTGCACAGACCCACCAAGACCAGCTCATGGCATGGTTCCCGTCCTCTGAGCCACTCTGTTGACACGTGGAATTTTGTGTGAAGTTAAAGTACACTCTGAGCAAATCAACCAGACTGGGTGAGATCTGGAAACCATGTGGGCATTTAGTTATTCCATCGGCATACACCAAACCGCTATCGTGTGCCAGGAGCTGATTCAGGTGCTGAAACAAAAATCACTGCGCTCAGTCTGAGACAAACTACACCATACTATAAGCAGTCAAAGGAACTGCAGAAGGGCCTAAAATAAAGGATGTCACTGCAGAGGCTGTAAATCCAGAGGCCCTCCGCTAGAGCCCTCACTAAGGCTGTGGAGTGGAAACGTGTGCAGATGTTCTAAGGTTCTGGAAAATGCACACGTGGGGCTCTCCTCTGTCATGGGCTGAAACAAGCAGAAGAGTTGGGGATGAGGTGATAATGGAAGGTGATTTACTAAATCTGGTCACACTTAGCAAGTGCCTATGACCTAACTAAGATTTTCTCTCTGCTTGTTTTGTCCAAAAATTTCTACTGAAGTAGCATGAAGCCCTGGCTAGGGAGGGCTGAAGGAATTTATGGTGTTTGTCATGGGATTAACAAATTAGGAATCATCCTAATAACTAATTAATAACTAAATATCAACTTCTTTCATTGGTAAACTGCTTTTCATGGTAGCAATTATCATCACGTAAAGGGATGTGAACTACAGCCCCATGTGTGCACTGTGTTTACGTAAATTGCCCCATTTAATCAAGTATGTTCTGGTTATCCAGTGCTTTGGTAACAATCCACTCCCCACAATTTACTGGCCTAAAACAATAATCATGTATTTTGCTCCTAAACCTGAAATTTGGGTAGGACTCAGTAGGGATGACTGCTCTCTGTCCCACGGTTTCCGGGGTGTAGCTGGAATAACTTCAACAGCTGGGACCCTTCTCTGCTCTGCCCAGGGTGAGGCAGGCTGAGGTTTGATGGGGAATAAGAGCAAAGAACCCTGAAGCCACCCTGGCTAATGAGTGGCCCGAGGAACGCAGGCTCCAGGGCAAGGTGCGTGACCTCAGGGAGAGACTGCTGGGGTCAACTTCCCTTTTCCCCAAAGGCGGAACCTGAAGTCTGCTGAGCTTTGGCTGCTTCAGAGCAGGTGGCCGGGGGAACTCCTTCCTGCTGTGCTCTGAGCTTATCACAACTACTTCCCTATTCCAAGGCCCTGACCAGGGCAAATTCTCTGAAGAGGAGAGTAACCTTCAGTAGTGACACAATTGTAACATAAAGGGAAAGGGGACTATGCACAAGAAGCCACCTGCGTGTCCCCCTGTCTCTCAGTCCCATGGGGCCAAGACTTGATGCTCGGAAAACACAATGGGGAAAAGCCCCCACCCACCAACCCTACCAAGAAAAGCCAGAGGCCTAATGAGACAAGGCTTCTGGTGGGAGCTTACCTGGGGGACCAATTTCTGGGAAATTCTGGGAGCATGACATGCAAAGGAGGATTTTCCCCCAGTTTTCCCATTATATTTGGGAGCGAAACTTAAGGGAGCAGCAGAGAGAGAGACTAGCTGTGAACCAGGGAGCCGAGAGCCAGGGAGAGGAGGAGAGAAGTGTCCTGAAGCCTGGCTGAATGTGTCAGCTACGGTTTAGAAGTCACAAAGAAGATGAAGGAGGAGAGGCTGGGAGGATGAAAGCTTGGTGGAGGAGGTTCGAGTCGTGACCGGTCCATCTAGGATGGAATTGCCTGTGAGCATTCCATGGCATAAGTCACTAATCTGTCCTCCCCCAGCTCCTCCAGGGCCTGTGCCTGCTCTGAGATCACAGCAGCCTTTCCTCACCCTCTCTGAATCTCACTCTACTGTCCATCACGCCTTCTGCCAATCAGCTCAGAATTCTCCAAGAGGAGGAGGAGCCCAAACTCCTAAAAGGCTCCTCATGCTCCTCAGGCTCCTACTCAGCCTCCCAAACAGCCTAACCTCACCTTCACTCCAGTCCCTTTTGGTGCCTGCCCTGAAGCCAGCAGGCACTTTCCTGGCTCCAGCAACTTGATTTTCCTATTGACCCTAAAGGAAATGGCTTTTCCCTTCCATTTCTGTGTCTTTAAATCTTTCCCATCTTCAAGGCCCAATCAAATAAAGCCTTCCCTATTTGCCCTGGCTGGAAAAGCCTCCTAGTGCATGACCCTCAGGAGTGTGTGTGTGTGTGTGTAACCGCACATCTCATAGTGGGTCCTACCCTGCAGCTCTTGTGCTGTTTTGTCCCCTGTGCTGCACTCCTGCAGTTCTCCCAGGACAAGAACTGTCTTTTTATCTTTGATTCCTTCCCAACATCCAGCACATGCAAAGCACATAATAAATGGTGAATGGATTCTGTTGCCAGGAATATGCAGGATGTCACAAACATCTGGCTTTACGATTAGGCTGACGCTATGACTGAAACTATATTAACTTTTCTGTTAAGTTTTACCTAACAAAGCAAACACAAAATTTTCTTTTCTTTCTGCAGATGTCTTCGAGGGGAAAGTACGAGAGAAAAGCCTATTTGAATAGGACTTTTCAGTGATGAGAGCAGAGGGGTTTGGACTTTCCACTGCCTTGAATGGGACAGCAGGATATTCAACATAAACCAAAAAAGCAGAAATTCTCAGTGATGGCAAGCACGGTTGGGCCCCGGGAGGGCAGTTCTCCGCCAGAGTCAGGACCTCAGAATACACCAAAGGGCAAAGTACAGAGAACTGACACCACCCACTCAGCCAAGTGCTCAACACACTTTACGGAGCACTTACCACGTGCCAGGCCCTCCAGGAAACATAGACAGGGGTTCGTTCCACTAACACAGGGCTCTCAGTGCAATGGGGTGTCACACAAATCACCAGAAAATTCAGCTGCAAAACATTAAGTGCCATAATACCAAATGACATGAAAGTTCAGCCTGGAATGAAAAGAGAGGAAGCTGGGACAGACGGTGGCTCTCGTGGGGTGACTGGAATGTCAGCAGGCCGAGAGCATAGCACGGTGCCTAGACACAGGTGTGGCTCTGGTGTGGCTCTCACACCTCTGCTGAGGCTGGGATGAGTTGGGAGAGGTGAGCAGAATTCAGCTCATAGCAGCCTTCTAGACTGGGTTGGAAGTTTAAACTTGACTTTGGAAACTAAGAACTTTTGCCGAGTTTTAAGCAGGAGAGTGATAGGGTGAGAACTGTGTTTTGTAGGGTTTGGGGCAGTCTTATTTCTGGTGTATTGGTTCCTGGGGAAACCGGAGTCAGGAATAACAAGAGATTCTTTTTACAAAACCTCAACTTGATTCAGGTAGAATTTCTAGAAATAAAATCCACCCACTTTAAGAGTACATGTTGATGAGTTTTGACAATCATAAATGTAAATGTAAACATTCCGATCAAGATAAAAAAAATTTCCACCATCTAAAATGTGCCCTCTAGCCCCTTTGCGGTCAATCTCCTCCCACCCTTGGCCATAGGCAGCCATTGACCTGCCGCCATGGCAATAGGCTAGTTTTTCCTAGCCTAGAATTTCACACGAGTGAAACCAACCAGTACAGTCTCCTTATGTCTAGCTTCTTTTACTTAGTCTGTTCCTCTTCCTAACTGAGTATAATGCATTCTGTTGTATAAGTATTCCACAATTTCTTTATCTGTTTTCCCATTCTTGGAAATTTGGGTTATTTACAATTTTTGGTTACTATGAATAAAGCAGCTATGAACATTCACATATAGATATCAATGTAAGTATTCAGTTGTCCTAAGTATGTCATAAGCATCAGCTGCCTATTGAGACATAAAGCTGTATTAAAAACTTCCCCAAAACTCAGTGCCATGTATCAGAATTATTCAGTATCATGCCCACCAGTCTGCAGACTGGGACAATTCTGCTTTGAGCTGCAGAGCTGGCCCCACCCGCAGTGTTCTTAGCTACAGGTCTGGTGACCTGCATGGCGTGTGCTTTTCTCGTGGAGATGGCAGAGGCACAAGAGTGCAAACTTGACCACAGAGCTCTTTCCAGACTTGTGCTTGAGTCAGATCTGCTAACACCCCTGTGGAGAAAGTCGGTCACATGGCCAGTCCTCCAGTGGGAATGCAGTGAGTATTTGCTGAATAATCCAGACTGTGACACTGGCTTTGAAGAAAGTACTTCCCTTGGTAAAGAAAAATGGGTCTCTCCTGATCTGGTTATTGCACTGGATATCTATTTCTTGTCTGCCCTTCACCCTTCCCTTCATCTAGAAATAGTACTTCCCTTTTTCCATATAAATTTTCCACTGCACAGCTCCAGTCATAAGGTTCCAATTGTATTGGAAAGTATCAGTACCTTTATAATGGTAGATTGGTCTGGAAGTAGGTACCTGACCCATCCAGAGCCAATGAGAGCCTTCCCTCAAGAATTTTAATTTTGATGACACAACGCAGATGATCCTGTACTCTCCAGCATGTACATTCTGGATATGAGGACCAGGAGCTTGGGGAAGGAAGTTGGTAAAAGTAAATGAAACCCACACACAGAAAGGAGAAGAGATGACAAAGAGGGAGAGTGTCCTCATGGTCTTCAGGCCTTTGGTCTGAATTGTCCCATCCCATATTTAGTACAAAAATATCTCAGAGTCCTCCCAAGAAATTCTTTTTGTGTCCTTTAACTAAAAAGCTTCCAACAAGTATATTTCCCCAACACAGTGCCATTAGGAGAAAAGGCTTTGACTCTACTGAGAAAACTCTTGAAAGAGGATAAAGATAAAAGTTTTCTAAGAAAGAAACATTGATCTTAGTAGAGTGGAGTGAACAGTCACTGTAGTGAATTGAATGTATGGCTGTGTTTCCCCCTGCACCCCTTTCCCCATTCCTGGGGCACAATTCCATGTGGTTAATCAAGACTGTCCTTGGCATTCCCCCCTTGTTCCTTTGCCCTCAGCAGTGAAGGCACTGGATCCTTCCCCTTCTCACCAAAGACTTGCTCCTGCGATTATCTCCATTATCTCCTAGACTAGAAAATCTGTGTTCCTCATTACTGGAACATTCCCCTCAACAAGATAAACACTTTACAGTCCAGCAGCCCTATGTAGGTAGGGCGCCAGCCACATACACTGAGAATGGTGAACTGGAGCCTGGCCAGGGCAAGCTAAACAACAATGACAACTGTGACAACTGCGATCAAGAAATAGCTGGGCATTGTGGCAGGTGCCTGTAGTCCCAACTACTTGGAAGGCTGAGGCAAGATAACTGCTTAAGCCCAAGAGTTAGAGGTTGTGAGCTGTGACCACCACACTCTACCAAGGGTGACATAGTGCGACTGAAAAAAAAAAACAAGATAAACACTTTGGAATTTTGGAATTCCTCTCATCTTAAAAGAAAAAGAAAAAGATACCTGTTGACTCCCATCCCTCTACAGTTGTTACATGTTTCTTCTCTTTGTAAAAATTATCTGTACTTTCTGTGCCTATTCTCTCCCACTCCATTATCTCTTGAGCCTACTCCAATTATTCCCTTATCCTTACCAGTCCACCACACCGTCCTTGTCAAGGCATGACTTTGGCCAGTAGTGAAGTGGGAGGCACCAAAGAAACTTCTGGACTGTCTGAGTCCTGCCAGTGTTGATGTGGCAGGTGTGAAGTATGCCAAATTCTAGGGCTTCTTCTCCCCATCTGGTCTACATCTGCAGCAGGCCCTTTCTCTAAATGCTAAGTCTTACAAATCCAACTGGCCACCTAATTTTTCCACTTGAACATAGAGCTGGCATTTCAGCATTTCAAACTTGGCATATCCCACTAAACTTTTGATTTACCACCTATCCCTAACCTACTCCTCCCACAGTGTTCCTTATCTTAGGAATCAAGTCATCTTCTGTCCCATTCAAAATACCTGGAACACTCACTTGTCTTCTCTACTTATGTCACACCCTATATCCAATGTATCAGCATATTCTAACATATGTGGGGGTGGAGGCAAAATGGCCAACTGGAGCCAGCTTTCCACAGAGGTTCCTGTCCAGAACGAGAGTTAAAGGACAGAAGTTTACAAAGTAAGCTGATGGGATGGAGCTGAGCCAAGAGAGAAGGTTGAGGAACACACATCAACCCCGCTGAGGTGAGCTACAACCCCAAGGATACAAACAAAAGGTACAGAATCCATCACCAAGAGGACGGGAGTCCCCTCCCCCATGAGAATGGCTCACAGTATACTTTCTACAAACAAGCAGAGTTCAAACGTCCTCCCATTTTATCCCACAGAAGAGACCCTCTAAAAACAGGACCGCCTTCTCCTACTAGGATGCCATGGCACTCTCCTTCCAGGCATAAAATTATATAAAACTGTATATATTCTCTACCTGCAATTCTGAACTCCCAGCATTCCCCTCCACTCTCACTGCAAGGTCTGGAAGCATGATCCCCATGCAGTCCAGATTCTTGGGCATTTTTTCGAGAGATGTGGACAGCATGTGGGCTGGGCAGGTCTGTGCTGATTCTGCAGCACAGGGGTAAGGAGAAAATGGTGGGCTGAAGGAACCCTATGGGAAAGGGAGGCATTGCCCCTTGGCACAGAGCAGCAGCGGGAACAATAGGGCTCACACCCCCTGGGGATATTTTGGAAGGACACTCCCTATCAATCTAGGCAACCAGAGAAAGCCGGGCATCTTCTCTGGTGGCAGATACTGGCAGAATAGATCTGGGGTGGTAACGCAGACCCCATGAGCAAAGGGTATGCCTGATCAGGTACTGGCCTGGGCGGAGCACATAGAGACGGAGAATTGAAGACGTGTGTGCAGAAACGGCATACTCCCTGGGCAGGGCTCAGCCAGAAGACTGCTTCAATTAGCCAAGAAACACTCAGCCCTCAAGAGATCATAGCTGAGACAAAGGCAGCCAGGCCGAGGCTGGAACTCAGAGTCAAGTGTGAGCCACACCCACCCTAACACAGACTGCAGGGGAAACAGAAACACAACCTCTGGGCAATGGCACAGACTGTGGCTGAGTCGCAGTTTCTGTGAATTCAAACAGCACCTGGTCCACAGGGGAATATAGCCAGGACAGAATCACAAATTCTGCACAAATATAAGTGTCAGCAACATCAATCAGGGGTGGGGCTGGAACTGAGTGAACCACTCCAGCTTCCATTAACCACCTGAGGTTCTCAGGCCTCAGCTTCCCCTGCTGGATGGTGAGGCCTGACCGAGGAGACATAAGATCACTCTGTGACTAAGGCAGGCTGAAACCCCTGGAGCATCTACTCATTAGAGGGAACTGGGTCATAACCCTGTGGTTTTACCAGAGACTGGATATGACAGAGGTACAAGGTAGGGAAGGAGGTACAAGGTAAGGATGCATCCTTCCCTACCTTGTATGCCTAATTCCCAGACTAATTCATTTTCTTGGTGGGGGGGGGGTTCTTCTGACTCCACAGAGCACCACAACAAGTCATACTTGAGCTGCCAGCACACCTCTGTTATCTAGTTGCCAGAGACCTTTTAAACTCCCTGACTTGAGACCAGGTGCTGTCTGGAACAATTGATTTCAGATATCTTGGACTGGACCAATCACCCAAGGACTATCCAAAGTGGTACCCTGGGTGTGTGGTGGTGGGAAGGTTTTATTTTCCTTTTCCAGTTGTTACCCATGGGGCGGGGGGGAGTGACTTAATTGCTGGTATTTCTCCACAGCTGAGACTTCAACCCAGAGTAACTAATTCATTGGGATAGGACAGAGACCAGCTGAAAACAAGACAGAGCCACTTAGCCCAACCACACCAACTAACTCCCCAATGTCTCAGGCCATAGCACTATATGGGTCCTTAGCACAGCTCTAGGAGAAAAGGCACAGACACCAGTCACAGCTCCTGAGTAAAGGACTGGTTAATCACTACTCCAGGAGTCCCCCAACACAACTTCAACTTATCTGCTCATGTAGCCAAACCTAACTTCACCTTATCTGCTCATCTAGCCAAACAGTGTCAAATAATCATGGGGCGGAATCAGCAGAAAATCTCTGGAACATGAATAACCAGAATAGATCAACTCCCCCAAGGAAAGATTTGGCAGATACAACTGAAGATCCCATTTATAGACAAATGACTAAGATGTCATAAATCGAATTCAGAGTTTGGATTGCAAATGAGATTAATAGAATGGAGGTAAAGTTGGAATTAGAAATTCAAGGAGCAATTAAAAAGTTGTCTCAAGAATTCAATGAATTCAAAGAAAAAATCACCAAAGATATTGTCACACTGAGACAAGAATTTTCAGCCCTCAAAGATCTGAAAAATACAATAGAACCCCTCAGTAACAGAATGGAGCAGGCAGAAAAAAGGACTTTTGAAATTGACAACAAAGCTTTTGAACATGCTCAAACTCTCAAAGAGGAAGAGAAATGGAGAGCAAAAATAGATCCTTTTCTCAGAGAGCTCTGGG
>CAUYRH010071117.1:0-18028 GCA_963574655.1 Perodicticus potto | reverse complement strand
AAAGAAAGAAGAAGGAAAATTCTTTTGTTCTTATCTGAAAATATTTTTGAAACATTCAAAAATGGGGGGGCAGAGTTAATACTTTGCATGAAATATCTTATTTTATAACAGTGAAATTGCTTTCTCTGTTGTCTTGTGATTTTTTTTTGAGGTGAAATTTAAGTTTTTGTGTGAGTAGTACTATTATACGTATCTTGAGTGCCTTGCTTGTACTGTATCACATTATACCTTTGTTTAATTCTTAATAAACTGCTGACTTGTTAAAAAAAAAAAAAGAAACATTCAAATTATAAAAGGAATGAGTTGCATATCTTTTGTTCTACTTAACAAAAACATAGAACTTTGGTAAATAGAAATCAGTAATCTAAATTACAGCATTTCAACCATTTGCAGCCTTTGCTTACTTATTCTTATCCTTTATACGTACTTCTAAGTTTTTTATGATTATCAGACCATAGCTTGAGGACATAAATTTTTTAAGTACAGGTTCATTGCTAGAAGAAAGCCAATTGTAATGTTCTTCCCTCACCCTGGTCCTCTCCAATTTAAAACAGGGAATTTCAGGCGTCTGAATATGGACCCAGGAAGAGTCAGTTTGGTGATCCACAGAAATGTTCTTTACCAACAATAACTCGATGAAGTGAGACTTGGAGTATCATCGTGGTAGAGATATGTATCTACATATGTGTTAAGTGTGCGTGTGTGTACTCGTCGTGGGCTTATGTCATTGAAGAATTGGTTGTATCACTAGTATCTCTGAAGATTAAACTTGGGGTCAAGACTTAACTTGGAGTCTCTGGATAGATAGACCCTGTACAAAGGTGTGAACACAGCAGAAAAATGCATAAATTCACTCTAGCGGGGGCAGGTCCATCCTTCTGCAGGATTCTCAAATGGAAACTGCGACAAAACGTAAGAAATATTAGCTGAGCTATGATGCCGAAGCCAAAAATGCCGGAACTATCGAGTCTTCTCCGAATGAATCTTTTCTCATCCGTCCATCTCATCTATTACTCCTGGAGTAATAATAGTAACAGAATTTACGGCATGATTATTTCAGGACAGACACTGTGCTAAGTGCCTCAACATTGCTTCATAAATTATCTGTAAACATTTCACACGTTATCTTTAATTCTTACAAGAACCCTGAAAGTTAGCTATTATAATCACCATATTTTAAGTGAGGAAATTAAAGGTGTGTCCTTTGCATTAATACTTAAATAGGATATCTAGAATCTTCTTTACAAGCACTTCTAAAAGATAAATTCTTTTCTCTAAATAAAAATTACATAAAACCACAAACACTACATACATAAATGGTCATTTATTTATATGCATTTATTTTTTGTTTTAATATATGATATTTACTCTGAAGGCAATCAATGAGAACTCAAAGATTATTTTCAAAACAAAAATTTATAAACAGAGATTGTAAATGAGACTTAGCATTTTATATCAGGTTCCACATCCAAATTATTTGTTTTATTTTGGTTTGCATCATATGAAAACAATTCTGCAATACACCGAACAACTGCAAATGACAGCAGGTTTTTAACAGTTCATCCTGCAATTTCATGATGCTCTTCAGTTCAATTCACCTGGAAGACTAAAGGAGAAGTAGCAGAAAATTGTTCCAAGGCTGAATTACTAACATTATCTAACATCTGCTCTCAAACCTTAATTGTGAAATTTTCATGTTGGAATTGGTTGATAAACAGCTCCTCCTCCATTTGAAATTATCATTCTTTGCAAAATAATTTTAAAATGTATCGTTTATCCATTCTGTATTCAACAATGGCAGTTTCTAAAATTAGCCAAGTTACTCTACCTCTATCAAAGATTTAAAACAGTAAATATAAGTTAGTTGCTTTTCAAGTCAAAACTTTAAAACTCTGTTTTGATGGCTGACACTTTCTCTTCAGTTTTCGATTAAAAAAAAAAATGACATGGTGATAGTACATCACTAAAAGCAGTTTCTTTGGCTTTCTCCGAATATTAGCAAGATGTGCCTGTAGGGAAGCTGTGTTATAGCGAAATCAATTATAGTTGATGAAATCTCTTTATTGGAAAAAAAAAAGTGTTTCTTGTCTTATTTGAAATATTTGTGCTAACACCTTGCCATGGTATATTCAATAAACTCTACCATAAAAACAAAGGGAGTTCTAAATGTTTTGCTTCAAAAAGCTCTGAAAACTCTGCAATTGAGAGGTCCAACCTTAATAACAATTTGCATAGCACGTGTCTAGCACTGTTACGAGAGGTGATGCATTTTGAGATGCTGTATCTGTGCTCTATACAGTGGTAAAAAATTGAACATAGTTTTCTCCAACAGCTTTTAGAAAAGCCACTAGCCCTGCATTCTATGCTGCCCTTGTTTTCATTCACTAAAACCATCACTAGATTTTGGCCAACTTATTTAGTGATGAAATGAAACATTATATATTATCTTTACATGATATATTCTATGAGTAATAGACCTTATCTGTATGGGACTGTATAAAGCATAGTACAAACAATAAGAGATTATTTACAACACCCCTTCCTTGGCCCAGTTGAATTGCTAAGACTTCACATACAGCGTTAGAGTCCAATTGAATAACATCTTGGATAGGCGCTCCCTGGCTGTCTCTCTAGATTATATCTAGAGATATGCCTAGAGATGAGACAATAGTAATAGTTGCACCTTCAGCACTGTCTATCTACTTCACGGATTTGTCGCCATGTCTGTAGAGGAAGGCCTAATAAGCATTTTTCCTCGTGGTGTGTGATTCTTTCTCACACACCTGCTTTGAAAAATTCCATAAATCCATATCAATTGACGTACTTAAACTTTGTTGCATACACTTTTTATAACTCTATGTTGTTGAATGTATGATGAAATAAAATGAGAATTTGATTTTTATGCTTCATTTTATGAACTTCAAAATATTTGCCAGGAGACAGAAAAATTTACTAAAGTTTTATCCTGTATAACTTATTGAGAAGCTGGGCAATTTTCACCCTCAAAAAGTGAGAACAGATGATAAATGACATTTGTGTCTCCACCTCATTTTGTGTGAGTTTTCAGAATATTGCTTTCTCTGCGTGCATGCCTACACTGTGGACGGTAGTATTGTAGCTGCTGACTGATCACTGGGTACAGATACAGCTTCTCTAGTCACTTCATTTTGATTCGGAACAGTCTCATCAATTGCACTGTTAAATTTGTTCTCTTAAATTTTCCCTTTTAAATATACAGCTCCAAAGAATACTGTTTTACTTAAACTCATATGAAATTTACAAATTTAAAAGTTAGTACAGAAGCCCACTGAACCCAACTCAATCATCAACATAGAAAGACAAGAAACAATTACAACTGATAAAACTAAATCTTGTGGTAAAACTGAGTTTATTTGGATTAAATGGCATTGTGTATATACAGAATATTATTCAATTTGTCATTGGCATCACTGATAAAAATAGATATTTATTGAGCCAGGACTATGGGAGATAGAACAGAGAACAGATCATAACAGTTCTCACTCTTATCACAATGATTTCAATTTAAATGAAAATTTTTGTTTCACCTCTGAATTATCTCTCCAGATTGCTGAACAAGAATTTTCTTATCATTCTTTAAGAGCACAACAAATTCTTCAAAGAATATTTTATTGGTGCCCATGTATAAACTAGATCTTCTACTCCATACGTCCCTTTCTTTCACCTCTTCCTTCACCAGCATTCTAAAACCCTCCAGCAATCCATGGAAGACAGTTTGAAAATCACCTTTGATTAATCGGTGCAAAAATGCAGTTAGATAGAAGGAATAAGCTCATATGGTAGCACAAACAGGTGACTATAATTAACAGTAACTTATTGTAGATTTCAAAATAACTAGAAGAATAGAATTGGAATATTCTTAACATGAAATTATAATGTTTGAGGTGCTGGCTATCTCAATTATCCTGATGTGATCCTTACATGTTGTATGCTTGTATCAAAATATCGCATATTTGGAGGCTGAGGCAGGAGGATTGCTTTAGCGCAGGAGTTAGAAACCAGTCTGAGTAAAAGCAAGAGGCCATCTCTACAAATAATAGGAAAATTAGCTGAGCATGGTGCATGTGCCAGTACTCACAGCTAATTGGGAGGCCAAGGCAGGAGGATCACTTGACCAAGGAGTTTGAGGTTGCAGTGAGCTATGCTGATGCCACCGTACTCTAGACCAATCCACTCAAAACTAATTTTTTTCTTAAAAAAAATTACATATACTCTATAAATACGTACAACTATTACATATCCACAAAAATGGAAAATAAAAATATTACATTTAAAAATTTTTTTAAATAAAAGAAAATTGCCACTTTGGATATCTCATCGTACCTGTATTTGATTTGACTTGCCCTATCAACTTTAAAAATCAGCATATCAAAAAATGTTCCAAGAAAGACAGTGAATGCCACTTTAAGCAAAATACCTCCATAGCATCAATGCATTGTTTCATTTGTTCATTTAAAAATTATTTATTGGACATTTGCTGGGGCAGGTACTGGGCTAAGCAAAGGTAAATAAGCAATAATCTCTGATATCAAGTTGCTTAGAAGATGCAAAGGCAAAATGGAATTAATGTGCAATAATAAAAACAAAATGGAAATGTAATATTCTGCATTGAATTGAATAAATTGTTTCAGTGCCATGTTATGAGATGATAGCAAGAATACAGATGGCATTGATTATTCTTTGATGAAAAGTTGGTTTTAAAAAAAAGGTAATGCATCCTCACTATCAAATGCAGTCAGAAGAAGCAGAAAGAGTAGCAGTTGGTGAGTTACTAGGAAAAGAAATCTGGATGAATAATGTATTTCATTCATATTAGAACCACGCATTTGCTGTAACTTCATAAAATGTAGTTCAAATTTTGTGGCACACGGCCCCCATTTCCAATGTCATCATCGAAACACATAATTGAGGCTTTAGTTATACTTGCTCCACAATTAGTCAAATACAGTGTAGTAATCCTGTTTTACAATCCTTTTCAATATTTTGAAGGTTCTATAAAGATAATTTTAATTTAATTTAATTATGTACCATGAAGTATTATTCTTTGCAAAACAACATTTTCAGTTTGAGCCACTAGTATAATTGACATATTCTTTTTATACATTATTTGATAATATTCTTTACATAGATTATTTTAATTTGGAAAGTTACATATAACATCTTTTTTTTCCTGACTGTATGACTTTTAATTTGTAAACTTCTATAACGAGCATATTGCTCTTACATGGCAAGTTTTTAATTAACATCCTTCGTATATTTCTTAATCAAGTCAAGTATCAATTTAAAGTAGAATTTAGAATTTTTAACCAATATATATTTTAGATAATAATTATTAGAAAATTATCAATAATATTGGAATGTCAGTGCCTTTATATATTGTTCATATTTATATTGATCATTTAAAAATAATATCTGTAAAGTTTAAGAATTCCTAAAGTCACTACTGGAATACCTAATGTTAAATAGCAAAAATATTTTATTATTCAGTTATATATAATTAGCCAACATTTGTAACAGCGGGAGTTTAAGATTCCTATATAATCCATATTTTAAAAGTTAAAAAGCAGAATAATATATATGTATATAAATGAATCCTATCAATATAAGACTAGCTCTATGCACTAGTATTTTTTAAGTATATAAGGTAGAGCAATGAAAAAGTTATATTTACTTTCATGTTGATATTTAACTTTTTCTCAGGCCAGGTAATTAGAGCTCTTTCTTAAATAACCAATGCCATAAAGATGGCTTCCTTCTCCACCTCAAAATGATGTTGAGAAAAAAAGGCATAGTATTATTTTGAGTGATAAGACAAGAAACATGAAAGATAATAAGGATAATTAAATGATGACACTCACAGAGACTCGAATGTGCCATTATTCTGTGTGATTTAACCTAGACTTAATACAGTGACCAGGGGAATTCACAAATGTGAAATTTTCCCAAAACGAAAGTTCTCTGACATCTTGCATTGAGCTGACCCCAAAAATTTCCTTCCAGTGTTGTACACTATCGGTTTGCTCTGAAGGGGAGAGGTGGCCAGACCTGTCAGGGGAGGACTTGTTTGGTCTCTTTGTGTGGTATTTATAGCCTGGTCTGGTTAATGTCAATCTTCACTTTATTGGTATTCTCTTAAATCCTGAAATTTTATCCAGACTTTCCTTTTAAGCCCAATCTTCTCATAGAAAATTCTATGCATATTATCAGCAATATAAAAGTTCTCTGCTTTTTCCTCACAAAATATTTTTCCTACTTGCCCCTGTATTTTGATATTTAGTGTAAATTTCATCCAAGACCTCAAGTTCAACTTGAAGATTTGCTGTTTATATACGTGTGTGCCTTTTCCCCCACTCTTCAGTAACAAAAACAAACAAAATCCTTTTTCAGAGTTTCAAAGACTGATTTTTTTCCTGATAGCCATTGTTAGTAATGGAAGTGGAAAAATCCAATCAATCAATTACTAAGGAGATGAGAGCTTGTGAGCAACCACTTCTATGCTAAAGAGTTATTTCATTCGTCTTTTGAATGTGTAAAAATCAAATAACACACAAAATAAAAAGATCATGTTTTCTGTTTACGTATGTTTCTTCATTAAAAAAGAGAATCTTCATTATTTTAAAAAATATAAGGACCTAGAATACTCTTAATAATTAATTGGTTTTTTATTCGTACTTCCATAGTACTTTATCTTTCTCCTCTAATGGTCCTAGTTTAGATTGCAAAAGAATAAATGGAATAAATGTCAAGAAAATAAAACAGAGATTACATCAACCTTAAAAGGAGAGAAAAATGTAAATAAGCAATTTAACACAGAAACAAAAGGTACTATATTTTATCTTTTTATTTATTTAATGTCTACAATGTATTGATATCTTCTTCCACAAAACACAGGGGACAGAGTTTTTTAGGAGGATAGGAAATAGAAAATAACAGTGATTTCTTCAAGTAATGTGCTTCAGCTACCAAAAATGAACACACATTAAAAGCAGCAGAGTTCTATGGATTTGCTTTATTTTGAATATCAGCTGTAAAGATAATACAAAATATTTGTTTTCAAACTTCCTGAGCAAGAACTGAATGTGGGTTAAGAAAAACATTAATCTAAAGATGTATCTTCACGTAATTCACCACTATCATTAATAATGAAAAGCTGCTCAAAGGTAATTTTATTTCAACTCTTGAGCATCTAAAATAACAATAACATTTTTAAAAATTAAAACAAAGAAGATCTCATATTCTGAATATAAATATTATAGAGTATTGGGATTTTAAAAAATGCTTATTATGTCAACAAATTATAATTGTAAATATTGGTGAGTTACGACATGATGTTGTGATTTTTATATACAATGTAGAATGATTAAATCAAACTAATTAGCTTCTTCATCTCTTCAAATATTTGCCACTTTTTTGTAGCATGTCATACATGACTTCCTTTGTTTTTCTTTTCCCTTAGTTTTAAAGTCAATGATCTATTAATTCTTATTTTCTGTGGCTGAGTTTTGAGAGATACTCTAATGTTTCATGTTCCTACAGACATATCAAATTTTTCTGAGAATAATTTTGAACGGCTAAGTTGTATTTTTATCACTTAATTTTTGAGTAATAATTATTAAACAATGTCAATGAATACCAAAGGAATTTCCAGTCAATATATTTGTAGCCTTTCATGAATTTTAACAGAACATTTTATTATTTCAAGATTCATTATTTTATTCACTTAGTAGATAATATGGATAATTTTTACTGTAAATATCTTAAATGCTCCAAAAATGTTCCTATTCCTACTGAATAATTTTAGCACTGGGCTCTACACACTTTCTTGTAAGTGATTCAGATAGATAAATGCCATGTTTGTCTATCTTTTCCCATCCACCTCTTTTAAAATATATTTAAAATTTACTCTCTTCCAATTGACAAGTTCTATGACTTAGTTCTTACTTTTCATTGCCATCTTTTCTGCCCCAAATGCCAGATTTTGCTTTCTTTTTTACAAATGTGTTATTTATGGTAAAAATATTTAAATTGGCATTAATTCTTTACTTATAAGTGTGATAAAAATTTTCAAATGGACATTTAAATTGAATTTACTTTCCTCCCAACAAAAGACTAAGCTATTACAGTACTGCTATTAAATCTTCCACCTATATTCTAAGTGTCTATCTCTATATATCAGCCAATTCTTAAATTATTACCTAATATGTGAAATACCACGCATTGGAAATATACATTATTTCTTTTGTAAAAGAATTATTTATTTTCCAAGATTTTATAAGTAAATTTCTTAACCAAAAAAAATAAACCCTCTTATTTATATCTAAACATAATTTTCTTTATGAAAACCACTTTACTTCAAAAATTTGTAAATGGAACCATACTATTTCAACATAGTTGAAAATTCCAAATGGATAAGAGTTTATAAAAGAACCACAAAGAAAATTCTTAGAAACAAAGGGTAGTGCAGTTCCTCCCATACCGTGGACCTCAGAGTTACTGCAAGATGTCAAAGCCACAAGAGCTGCTTGAATAAACTATGCTATTAACATGGACGGACCAAACTGAAAGGACTGTAAATACTCTCAAGATTAATGCAATCAAGATTTGTTGAACGTATTATACATTCTTAATAGTTTTGGTTTATAAATACATACTTTTACAATCAATATGTACTGAGAGCTCTTCAGGAACAAATGGGATTCTTTTTTTTTTTTAATTTTAAAAGGAGGTCTTTTTATTTAGAAAGTGTTAGAATAATTTATTTAATGTTCATATTGTTAATATTGCTAATGTACCAGAAAATACATTTTAACTGATAAGCAGAGCTTTGCTGATCTTCAAGTTCAAAGACGCTGCTGCAGGAACTCATATCCTGCATGCAGACTCTGGCTGGTGGCAAAGAGCGGCTGGGTCCAGCAGTGCATTTCATCATATCCCTACCCGAGGTTCGAACTACAGGCTCTGATGACAGGACCTGCTGTACTTGGTGAGTGACTTTTCACCTTCAGTCTGAGAGACTCTTGAGAATTTTTTTTTTAAGTCTCTGTCTCCGTGATTGCGGCTTGTCTGTCTCAAGACCGCCCTGTCCTCTTGCTGTGGCTGCCTGCCTGTCCACAGCTTTGCCATAACGTTTGAAGTGGTGTCTCAGCGGGTCAATGAGCAGAGCAGTCTGGAAAAAACAAATTTGTTTGTGAGAGATGTTTTTAAAAATCTTTCAAAGCACTTCAAAGAGCACCTCAGTTTCTTAAAGCCTTTTGAACTAGAATTAAGAATGAATTGCACATTATTAAAACTTCCTACGGAAAAGCAGAACAAAACATACCCACTTTTAAAATACACTCAAATATGTTTTGAATATCTTGCAGTGTAAATCCCGCTTCTAGTAACATGTTAGGACTACAGAGACAGCCAAATAATTGTATGAATAACATAATACACAGAAGCACATGTAAGAGAACTAGTCTGAAATACTAACTTCTCATGTATTGATTCATACTGTGAGTATCCCTGATGTTGATGACAAAAAATTACAAAATATCACGTGTGATATTTTTGGATTAAGTTTAACCTTTAGAAAAACAATGTGACAAAACCTGCCACAATTAACTGCATTTTATCATTGTCTCCAAGCCTGCCTTTCTGTAAAAATAAACTCCCCACGTATAATTGCCTACATAAAAGCCTCCTATAAAAATATTTCTTAATATAATTGGAAGACTACTATCATTCTTTTGACCCAAGAAAGCTTGCCTTGCATCTCTTTGCCTGAGGTCTATTTTTCCCAAGCAACCAGCTGCCAACTTCAAATCTTTATTGCTTCTCTCTATCAGTGAAACTACAAACTTCACTGCACCCATCTAAATCCAGTCTCTACATCTCTAAATGAAGGACAGCTATGAGCTGTGCTTCTGCCAAGTCCTCTCAAGATTTAAGGGGGGAAATTATCGAATGTCAGGTTTAAAGAAAAAGGAGTAAAATTTAGCCTGGAATTTTATATAAACTGAAAAGTTATCCTTGATATTTTTCAACCCGTTTGTACATTGAAAACACTTCCTTTTTTCTAACTTTCATAGACACTGAATCTCTTTTCTTTCTGGCTGACCATTATGACCTGATACCTCTGCTTAAAGTCCATAATATTTCCTGGAACTTCCTCAATGCTCCTGGAAACCTCTGTCATTCATTCTTATTCTCGCAGCCTGGATGCATTTTAATTTTTAAAAGATCTTCAAAAATTGATTTATGTATTCATTATGGAAATATTTTTTGTGGTCTGAATGGAAAATATAATAACAGGGATATGAAGGAAAGGCATAAGCATCCAAGAAAGGGGAATAAAAATTAGTTTAATGTAACATCATCCTTCCCTACAGTCGTTTATTTTGTAAGGTATCTTATTTGCATCTATTTCCCAGAAAACAAGGTCACCGTCCTCTACTGATTTTGTTTCTTAATTGCTATGGTCACCTGAGATGGTTGGGGGGGATGAAGGGTGAGGTTACTGTGGAGGGAGAAGCAGTAATTCTAAATTTATTAAATATTTTATTGTTGTTGTCTAGATAGTTCTTGAAATCCAGATTTTTATTGACAAAATCCTCAATAATACCTAAGATAGGAATAAAACTTTTAGGGGAACCTAAAACTGAAAACTCATGTATAAATATAATCATTTTTGCAATACTCAGAAGTGTTTAAGACTTTCTCTGTATGATATTAAACCCCATGACCAGGAGAAGCATAAACAGATTTCTGCCTACTGATCTGACTGCTTGAAATTTGACTAAACTGAATGTAATAACTGAAGACGTCGACATTGTATTGATAAAGACTAAGACCTATTCCAAAATTCCAAGACTAAAACCTATTCCAGATTCAAAGGAGGTGAAAACACTAAAAATAATTGAAGGCTTTGACATTAAGACCTATCTCAAAGGTCTATCCCTAACTCCAAAGGGGCAAAAAGACTAAACATAACTATTTCTCTCCATTGCTTTCCAGTAGGAGATGAGGAGGAAAGTTGCCAGTCAAATCTTATTATCTCCATGTGTTAGCTATGAAAAGCAATTTCTAAATAACTCAAATTCTGCATGTTATAAATGATAAAAGAGTGAGCATTACAGAACTATTTAGATATCCTGACCCAAAAAGAATGACATTCTCCTGTACCACAAGGCTTCTGCATTTTAGTCACATAACCATTCTCTCTAGATTATTAGAGAAGCTTCTCTCTCCATTTGCCTTTCCTTGGATTCTCCCTTCCAAACTTTACACATGCCTTCCATAGTCTTAAGCATTAATTATATCATGGAACTCTTTACCCCACATTTTTCAATAATACACTAGTATCAAAGAAAAATACTTCTTTCCAAGTAGGCTGCTCTCTCTTAAAAACTTGCTCACATTCTACTTTCTCTGTGATGCCTTCCTTGGCCTCAAGTGCTCATAGCAACATGTCCTTAGGACGGATGGCTCAGTTCAACCCTTTGATAATTAGTTATGCTACCTCCTTAAATTGCAATTAAGTAATAGATGGAAATATGTTTTTTGTTAACTGTAACATACTTTATATGTTATTTTGATTATCATTTTCCTTAGTATTTTTCATAATGTCTTGTATAAGATATTTTATACATTGTAAGTAGTCATCAACTATGACACATTAAGTACCATATATGACCTGCAATACTGATGTCCTGATAACATGATTATGATGACGATGTTGATAAAAGGAGAAAGAGGAAACATATAACAAATATGAATTAACTGTTGACTATAACACCAACATAATCAGAAAGTTGTTGTTGGTCATTCCCTACTTGCTATTTTGGAGCTTCTTCCTATTTTCCTTCATTACTTAATGTCTTCTTCTTATTTTCATAGCTCCTATAAGTTATCTCTGAAAATTCCCTAACCTAAATTGTTCAGAGGAAAGCATGGCTTCACATCTCACTGCCCATAAACCTTATCAAAATACATTCAACCTTTTTTTAGTTCTTGGCAGTAAGAGTTCATTGCTATCTATGTTTTTCCCTGTTTACTTATATAAGACTTAATGAAAAAATTTCTGAAAAAAATTACCTGATCCAACTTCTCAAAGTACTGAGAGAAGAAGGGCTTTCTACATGTGGTTTGTTCTCTTACCTTCTGAGTCTGTTCTCATTGATTTTATCCAAAAACTTTTGCTTAAATTACAAAGAACTGTAAAAAATGGAAAATTGTTATAAAGAATTAACTTCTAAAGAAACTTTCGCCAAAATGCTTTTACAAGGGAAGTGGTTTTCCAAATTTCTGTAAGAAGCATATTTTATATAATAATAAAAATAACTCCAGATCACATACATTCACATATATTAGATTAAGGTTTTCAAAATAATTTTATGAAGTTGTAGATCCAACATATTATATAGATAAAAAATATATACCACTTTGATTTATTGCCTATATATATACATACAAACATTTCTAAAGTAAATATGAGTGAACTTTTAAGGAATTCAGAATAACTAGGTTGAAAGTATAAGAGTGGAAGAAACTCTATTCATATAACATCAATGAGTTAAGAGGAGGAAAAACTCAATAGAGGTTAAAAGAAAAAAAATTTAATGTATCATAAATTTCTGCCCAAGAACAAAACCAAAACATAGGAAATCTTAGTAACTTTAGGAAAAGTAGCTATTTTTTATTATGGTTAAAAACTAATAACCAACTTGATGTTAATGGGCAAAACATTAAAAGCTCTTAAGGATGAATTTAGGTGAGAGGTACAAATGCATTTCAATCTTCTACATGTGACTATCCAATTTTCCCAGAATAATTTATTAAATAGGGATTATTTTCCCCAGGGTGTGTTATTCTCTGCTTTGCCAATAATCTGGTGGCAATATGAGGATGGTTTTATTTACAGGTTCTCTGTTCTGACCCAGAGGTCTGGGTCTCTGTTCTTATGCCAGTACCATGCTCTTTTGATTACTACAGCCTTGTAGTGTAGTTTCAAGTTTGATAAAGAAATGCCTCTTAATTTGTCCTTTTTCCTTAAGATGTCTTTGGCTATTTTGGCTCTTTTCTAGCCCCATACAAAGCAAAGCATTATATTTTCTAGATCAGCAAAAACTGTCATTGGTATTTAATGAGGATTGCATTAAATCTGTATAACATTTGGGGTAGTATGGACATTTTGTCAATATTGGTTCTGCTGATCCACGAACATGATATATTTTTCCATTTGTTTTCATCCTCTGGATTTCCTTCCTCAGTGTTTTGTGGTTCTCCCTACAGAGCTCTTTCACCTCCTTGGCCCCTGTAGAAATCTCTCACCTCTTCGGTTAAATATATTCTTAGGTATTTTATTTTTGTTGTTGCTATTGTGAAAGGTATTGTGACTTTTATTTGATTCTCAGCTTGACTGTTGCTTGTGTATGGGAATGCTATTGATTTGTAAATATTGATTTTATAACCTAAGACTCCACTGAATTTGTTTATCAATTCCAGGAGTTTCCTGTGCTCTCCAGTGTTTACTGCAGCACAGTTAACGAATGAAAAGATGTGAAATCAATCCAAGTGCCCATCAACACATGAGTGAATTAATGAAATGTAGCATATGCATACCATGGAGTACTACTCAGCCTTTAAAACAAATGAACAACCTGGATGGAACTGGACACCATTTTTCTAAGTGAAGTATCACAAGAATAGAATAACAAATACCACATGAACTCTCTATTAAGCTGGGACTAATCAATCTATACCGATGTGCACATTTGGTGGTAAAACTCAACAGATAGCAAGCGAGTGGGAGGGAGCAGGAGAGGAGGGGTAAATTCATACCTGATGCATACAATGCATACTATCTGAGTGATGGGCACATGTATAACTTTGACTGAAATTGTACAAGAGCAATTCATGTAACCAAAACTTATGTCCCACTATAATACTCTGAAGTTGAAAAAAGAATAAATGTAGGAATAAGATTAAATATTGAAAGTTTAGATATTTTATCAGCTACTAGATATAAAACATAAAGAACAACTATAGATACTGGGAAAAAAACAATTATAATTATTTATAATATAAAACTATCTAAAATATCTTAAAAAATTAGCTGAAAAACTCTTAGAACTGGTAAGATAGATTGGCAAATTGGCAACACATACCATGATTATAAACAGAAAGCCTTTATTGTATAGGACTATTAAGTAGTTAAATGTATGAAAATATTCTGCTCATAAGAGAAATAAAAATATAAAACATAAGGCAAAACATCAACAATAAATACACAGAACCTAAAAGAAGAAAATTTGATAAAAATTTACAAAGGGAAATAAATGAAGATACGAAGAAAAGGGGGACTACCCAAGTTTCTGGATGAATAGAATGAGTAATATAAAAATTCCATTTGGCAGTAATTTAAATTTTAATCCAAATTTTAGCCCTAGCATTTTATAGTACATGTGAAAATTATCAGTTATCAGATTCTAAATTATATTTATGTGTTTGGAGAAGAAAATGGTTATGAATAGGCCAGGTATAACCTCTTTCTTCTTTTTTATTCTTGAGAAGAGGTCTTATTCACTGGCATTATCACCACTGACTGCAACCTCCAACCTCAAATTCCCGGGCTCAAGCAATCCTGCCTCTCAGTCTCCCAAGTTTCTGGGACTATAAGCATAAGCCACTATACCCAGCCCAGAAACTTTTTTTAAAAGAAAGACTAAGAAGGGAATATATGCCATATAGGATAATAAATTGTACTATAAATATACAATATCAAAATATACAAATATTTATATATAACTTATTTCTTGTAACAATTGAGAAAATCCCTTAGAAATGGATGGATAAAGGCATGTTAAGGAAATGATATTGGAAAAAACACTTGCACCTCCTACATCCATTGAAATTTTACAAAATAGTGAACATGACAATAAAAACTCTTCCCCTTAATAAAAATGAAAAAAAAGCCAAACAAAAAAATTCAAAGCTAATGCTTTTGTAGAAAAATTGGGAAAGGTACAAAGAATTTGAACAATTCACAAAGGTGTATTTTATGTATACATAAAAATAGTAAACTAATAATAATTATTTTACTAACATTTTTAAAAGACAAACACTAAATCAAAAATATTCAGTTTTGGTAAAAGTGAGATGAATGGATAGTTTCATGCACTTTGGAAGTATTTTAAATGTGGCGAATTTTTTGGAAAACAATTGCGAAATACAGATCAAGACACTTGAAATAGTCACACCGTTTCATTCATGAACTCAATTCTAAAATATTCCCAAGAACATTGCCAAAGATTTCATCAAGAATTTATGTTTAAGTAAGCCGACATAATGGAAGAAAATATTCAGAAACTATAATCTATTTAAAGGTTAATATCCAAAATCCACAAAGAACTCAATAAATCTGCGAGAAAACAACAACCCCATTAGAAAGGCAAAAATCATGAACAGAAGCTTTTCAAAAGAAGAAAGACAAATGGCCAATAAACATTACAAAATGCCAGTGTCACTAATCATCAGGGGAATGCAAACTAAAACCACAGAGAGATATCCTACCCCTGTCAGAATGACTTTTATTAAAATGTCCCAAAACAGTAGATGCTGGCATGGCATGGGTGCAGAGAGAAAAGAACACCTATACACTGTTGGTGGGATTGCAAATTAGTACAACCCTATGGAAAACACTACAGAGATTTCTCAAAGAAATAAAAGTAGAGCTACCATTCACTCCAGCAATGCCACTAGTGGGTATTTACTCAAAGGAAATGATGTCACGGTATCAAAAAGACACCTCCACTCCCAATACTTACTGCAGCATAATTCACGGCAAAGATCTTCAATAAACCTAAATGACCATCAATATGAGAGTGAATTAACAAAATACACACGGCATGGAGTACTACTCAGACATAAAAAGGAACATTCATATCTTTTGCAGCAATTAGATGGAACAGGACACCCTTTCCCAAGGGAAATATCTTAAGAATAGAAAAACAAGCACTACCAGTACACTCTAATAATTTGGAACTAATTAATGGGCACACATGGGCACCAAAAGAAGTCAAAATTGTTAGAAATTAAGAAGTGGAGAAAGTAGAAGGGAAAAGGGGTAAAAACGTACCTAGCCATTACAATGCAGGTGATAGGGACACTTACAGTTCTGACTGTGGCATTATAAAAGCTATCAGCCTAGAAAGTAGAAGGGAAGAGAAGTGGGAGCGGGGCGGCTCTAGGAGGAAGGGTATTTGGGGGGGACCTCACCTCATGTGCATAATGCAGTGATACATTTCAAACCTATTAAGAAAAGAGTAGAGGGGATGGCGCCTGTGGCTCAGGGAGTAGGGCACCGGCCCTATATACAGAGGGTGGCAGGTTCAAACCCAGCCCCGGCCAAACTGCCACAACAACAACAAAAAAAAGAGTATAATTGTGATGCTTGCGTTAATGAGTGCAATTCACATTGTATATCAAACCAGTACACTGAACCCCATAAATGCATCGGTATGCACAGTTATGATTTAATTAAAAAAAGAATTTAAAAAAAGCTATCCATGTAACAGAAACATTCGCACACTCTTAATTTCTTTAAAAAATTTTTCAAGTGTATAATAATGTATAAGCTAAATGAAGTATTACGTGAACATTAAAATGATCAGGAATATCTAAAAATTTTCTTTTTTTTTTCTATAAAGCTCTTTATAAAAGTGAGATGATGGAAACAATCTTAATGCTTATGAAAATGAGAATAAATAAAATTCATCCACAAAGTGGAGATTTTATGTATGGAGCCATTAAAAATTATATTCAGGAATATTCCAATTTCACTCAATTAATTTTTTCAAAGTATACCCTAGCTTATTTTTTATTGTAGTCACTTTATCATACTATCAAATATTATTCATTCTACCCAAGTATATTTTTGCACTCAAATACTTAATTATATTAGACAACATTTCTAAAAATACCATTATGTAGTATAATCTCAGCCGTAAACATAGAGGGTATCCTAAAAGTTGCTCCTAAAGTCATCATGTGTTGGAAAATGGGAAATTGGAGTAAATGTACCTTTATTTAAAAAATGTTCATTACAAAATTTTATAAAATAATTACAAAAGGTTCCCTATGTGCTGGCCACTACTGTCTGAAGATTTTACAAAATGTTCTCTACGTATTGGGGACTTTGATTTTTTTTAAAACATAAGAAGGTATATATCTAAACTAGTAACATGCTTTCTGGATACTGAAAGGACAGATATTCTCAAATCTTTTTTTCTTTTTATTTTCCCATTTACTGTAATTAATTCATATTACTGTTTGTGTAAGTATATAAATAAAAGATAAGTTAAACCCCCAAATGCCATTACTTTATGTGAATCTGCTGACCATCTTTATTTACACTGGTTGAAGCTTGTTTTTTTGTTTTTTTTTTGAGACAGAGTCTCACTATGTCACCCTCTGTAGAACGTTGGCATCACAGCTAACAGCAACCTCAAACTCCTGGGCTTAAGCGATTCTCGTGCCTCAGCCTCCCAAGTAGATGGGACTACAGGCTCCCACCACAACACTCAGCTATTTTTTGGTTGTAGTTGTCATTGTCATTGTTGTTTGGCAGGCCCGGGTTGGGTTCAAACCCGCCAGCTCCTGTGTATGTAGCTGGTGCCCCAGCTGCTGAGCTATAGGTGAGGAGCCTGGCTGAAGCTTGTTATGCCTGGCCTTAATTCAAGTATATTTAGGGAACAGGAATTCCATAAGAAAGTATTACCTCTTTTGAATTATGTTTTCCAGAAAGGTCATCAAGCCACACGCAATAAAGATGGTTCCAGTCCATGAACCCCTGTATCACTCTCCCTCGGGAGAAACCCCAACTGCCCCCTTCTATCATCGCCCGACCCAGCAGGAAGCAGTTAGATCGAGTCTTCGCCCCTTTTCCCTAACAGCAGTTGGGGTTTCTACTCGGAGAGGGAGAATTGATGCAGGACATCTGGCACCCTAG
>CAUYRH010071116.1:0-18001 GCA_963574655.1 Perodicticus potto | reverse complement strand
GAGGCAAGAGACTCACTTGAGCCCAGGAATTGGAGGTTGCTGTGAGCTGTGATGCCACAGCACTCTATCCAGGGTGACAGCTTGAGGCTCTGTCTCAAACAAACAAACAAAAAAAAACCTTTTAGAAAACCAGCCAGGCGTGTTTGTGTGGGTCTGTGTCTGGGTTCCGAGTCCTATTGGGTTCGTCTACGTGTTTATCTCCCGCTGTCTAGATTACTGAAACTGCTTCAGGGAGCAGGCCTAGGAGTGGGCAGAGGGATCCTCCTACTTCCTTGTTTTTTATCCCTCCCAAGATTGAGCTTCTCTAGGGCAGATACCACTATGGTGGGCCTAGTTTCAAAGTCATCTTTGGTGTGCCCTCATCCTCAGCATCTGACACATAAAGTGTGGTTTTTCCTCAGTAGACACAACTCAGCTCTGTCCCTTTCTCTCTAGTTCCCACCATCCTGGCTACCATTGTCAGTTGCCTGTCCCAGTGCTGCATCCTTGTCACTCTTCCCCACACCCTCCCAGGCCTTGATCCCATCTTCCACAGGGCATCCAGAGTTCACAACCCAGGCCTGTCCTTAGCACCTGTGTCAGCCCCCTTGCTCTCCTGTGGCCTGCCTCCCCCACACTGCCCATCCCTCCAACCAGCCTGTGTCACCTGGAATCTCATGTTTCTTTTACTCTAAGCCCTGGCAGAGGTGGCACATGGTAGGCACACGCTGGACTTCTTGTTGATGGAATCCATGAATGTGGGAAGGGAGTTGCGTGCAGCCAGAGCAGGGGGAGGAGAATGTAGAGAAATGAGGTCAGAGAGTGGGCATGACCTTGGTGAGGAGATGGCTTTAGCTGTGTGGGCCCAAAGTAGGTTTTTAGCAGAGGGACACAGTCAGATTAGGTTTACAAAGGTTCCCCTGACCTTGCAGAAAAATAGGTAAAGGTCATTCTGATGGCTTTTATAAATATGAAAGGTTACTCAACCTACTAAGTAGAAAAATAAAAATGAAAACTAGGCTGAGAGGGGCGCAGCGCCTGTGGCTCAAAGGAACAGGGCGCTGGCCCCATATACCAGAGGTAGTGGGTTCAAACCCAGCCCTGGCCAAAAACTGCAAAAAAAAAAAAAAAGAAAGAAAGAAAGAAAAAAGAAAAAGAAAACTAGCCTGAGAGGGGCCAGACTTCTGGCTAAAATCAGAGAGGTTGGCAGCATCCTGTGCTGTGAGGCCAAGGGGAGATGGGCCCTGGCGCTGCCGAGGGGCTGTGAATAGGGGCAGCACCCGGTCACTTGGCAGTACTGAGCTTTCTTCGGCAATTCCACTTCACACCTGTGCAATGCTGTGATTTGTAAGAGCAAAAGACTGGAAACCACCTGGCCCCACGGGGACTGGCTCAAGGCATCACAGCCCTTCCACACAGCTGCTGAAGCGGCAAGGCAGCGCTTTGCCAAGATCAAGGCATGGATAGATTGCAGAGACATAAGTATATATTCAGTAGTCCCCCCTTATCCTTGCTTTCCTCTTTCTGTGCTTTCAGTTATGCATGGTCAACGGGTGTCCAAAAATAATTATGTGGAAAATTCCAGAAATAAACAATTCACACATTTTAAATTGCATGCCATTCTGAGCAGCGTGATAAAATCTCGAGCTGTCCCACTTCATCTTGCCCGAGATGTGAATCACCTCCTAGTCCAGCATATCCATGATGTGTGTGCTACCCGCCTATTAGTCATGTAGCCGTCTGAGTTATCAGATGAACTGCCGCAGTATGGTATTGCTTGTGTTCAAGAAACTCTTGTTTGCCTTAACAGTGGCCCCCAAGCGCAAGAATGGTGATGCCAGCAATTCGGATATGCTAAAGAGAAGCCATAAAGTGCTTCCTTTAAGTGAAAACAGGAAAGTTCTCAACTTACTAAGCAAAAGAAAAATAGCACATACTGAGGTTGTTTAGATCTATAGTAAGAGCAAATCTTCTTTCCGTGAAATTATGAAGAAAGAAAAGGAATGTGTGCTTGTTTTGCTGTTGCACCTCAAACTGCAAAAGTTACAGCCACGGGGTGTGATAAGTGCTGAATTAAGGTGGAAAAGGCATTACATTTGTAGGTGGAAGACATGAACAGAAATGTGTTCCAACTGAATCAGGTTTGGTATTGTGGTTTCAGGCATCCACTGGGGTATTTTGTATCCCGTGCAGAGAAACAGGGGGACTGCTGTGGGTAGACATTCTGTATCCATGGGTTCTGCATTTGTGGGTTCAGCCATCTGAAAATTTAATACAGGGCAGGTATGGTGGCTCATGCCTGTAATCCCAGCAGTTTGGGAGGCCAAAGTGGGAAGATCCTTATGACCAGGAGTTTGGGATCAACCTGAGCAGCATAGCGAGACCCCATTTCTACAAAACAAATTTAAATATTAGCTGGGCTTGGTGATGTTGTCCCAGCTACTTGGGAGAAAGTGGCAGAAGGATTCCTCGAGCCCAGGAGTCTGAGGCTGTAGTGAGCTGTGATCACATCATGCTACTGTGCTCTACCCTGGGCAACAGGGTGAGATCCTGTCTCAAGAAAGGGGGAGGAGCTGACTTTTCCTATCCAATTGGTTGAATCTATAGATGCAGAAAATTTAATATGGAGGCCTACCTAAGGGACTTAAGCATTCATGGATTTTGGTATGAGGTCCTGGAGCTAATCCCGTGCAGATACTGAGGGATAAATACATATACATGCACACACATTGCAGAACCTCTATAGTTGACCATCTCTGTACAGTGACCACCTCCTTAAATTGACCTCATTTTCATAGACTGGATGTGTACCACATGTATGTTTTCAGTACAGTAGGCCTAGTTCCTTATGTTGACCACCTCCATATGCTGACCTTGGGTGATCAGCTTACAGAGGTTCTACTATATATATATTCTTTCTTTCTTTCTTTCTTTTTTTTTTTTGAGACAGAGCCTCAAGGTGTCACCCTGTGTAGAGTGCAATGGCATCACAGCTCACAGCAACATCAAACTCCTAGGCTTATGCGATTCCCTTACCTCAGCCTCCCAAGTAGCTGGGACTACAGGCACCTGCCACAATGCCTGGCTTTTTTTTTTGTAGTTGTCATTGTTTCACAGTCTCAGGCCAGCCCTGGTGTATGTGGCCAGCGCCTTAACCACTGAGCTAGGAGTGCTGAGCCAATATATATATTTTCTTTAAAATCATGATTTGATTTTATTTTATTATTATTTTTTTCAACCTGTCGCCCTGGGTAGAGTGCCATGGCATCACAGCTCACAGCAACCTCCAACTCCTAGGCTTAAGTGATTCTCTTGCCTCAGTCTCCCAAGTAGCTGGGACTACAGGCACCTGCCACAACACCTGGCTATTTTTCGGTTGTAGTTGTCACTGTTGTTTGGCAGACCCGGGCTGGATTCGAACCTGTCAGCTCTGGTGTATGTGGTTGGCGCCTTAGCCGCTTGAGCTACACGCTCCGAGATGCATCCTGGATAGTGCATGCAACAAAATTATATAGCATAACCAGTTACAATAAAGGGAAAAACCATGTAGCTAGCTTCCAGGTGATGAAACAAATGGTGCCAGCCTCCCCCCGTCCCCTAAATCTCCTGGTCCCTCCCCCAGAAGCAGCCATCTTTTGACTTTCGAGGACATCATTTCTTTATTGTTTTTTTTTTTTTCTTTGAGACAGTCTCACTCACTATGTTGCCCTGGGTAGAGTGCTGTGGTGTCATAGCTCACAGCAACCTCAAACTCTTGAGCTCAAGCAATCCTATTTTACCTTAGCCTGCTGAAGCTGGGACTGCAGGCACCCGCCACAACACCCAGCTAGGTTTTTTATTTTTGGTAAAGACGGGTCTCACTCTTGCTCAGGCTATTCTCAAACTCCTATGCTCAAGCAATTTGCCTGCCTCTGCCTTCCAGAGTGCTGGGATTCCAGGCATGAGCCACTTTGTTGAGCTGAGGATATCATTTCTTTGCCTTTTGCTCTTTGTTTTACCACCTATAAATAGTTTGGTTTTGCCTGGTTTTGAACTTCAGACAAAGTCCTAGGATGTACTATTTTTTTATGTTTTGCTTCTATTTGGCACCACGTGAGATACCCATCCATGTGTAGTGGTAGGTCATTCATTCCCCCTGTTGTGTGCTGTCCATGGAGCTGGGGGATCACAGTTCATTCACCATCTCCTATGGACCATATTTGTCTTGTCCTCAGTCTTTAGCTGACTACTCTGCCACGAACCTTTCCATGTGTGCTTCCTGCATTTTGCTTGTGTTTGTACCCAGGAGAGCTCTTGCTAGGTCCAGACTGTGTGCCTTCATCTTGACTAGAAACTGCCAAATTCCTGCCAGGTGCTAGCAGTATGGCAGAACTAAGGAGTGTTTTTGAGCAAAGCAATGTGCAGAATAATGTGTTTATTGTGCTGCCATTTGTGTTTTTTTTTTTTTTTAGGTGTGCAAATATGTATGTACACACACATTCACAGGCTTAGGATCTCTCAGAAAGGAGGATATCCTGTCACTGTTTACCCTTAGGTGCCTTTTGCCTTTTGCCTTTCGAACCTTGTGCCTGTATTTTAAAGAATCAGAGACTGTGCAGGGGATCAGAACTGCCTCCCAGAATGTGATCCTAGTACTCTGGGAGGCCAAGGTGGGGGTGGGGGGTGAACTGCTTCAGCTCAGGAGTTCGAGACCAGCCAGATCAAGAGCGAGACCCCAACTCTACCAAAAACAGAAAAATTAGCTGAGCGTGGTGGTGTATGCCAATAATCCCAGCAACTCAGGAGGCTGAGGCAAGAGGATCACTTGAGCCTAAGAGTTTGAATTTCAGATTGCAGTGAGCTATGATGATGCCACTGCACTCTACTCTGGGCAACAGAACAATACTTAAAGAAAAAAAAAAAAGAGTCAGGCTCAGCGCCTGTGGCTCAACGGGATAAGGCGCCAGCCACGTACACCTGAGCTGGCGCGTTCGAATCCAGCCCGGGCCCGCCAAACAACAATGATGGCTACAACCAAAAAATGGCCAGGCGTTGTGGCGGGCGCCTGTAGTCCCAGCTACTTGGGAGGCGGAGGCAGGAGCCTCGCTTGAGCCCCGGAATTGGAGGTTGATGTGAGCTGTGGTGCCACAGCACTCTACCCAGGGTGACAGCTTGAGGCTATGTCTCAAAAAAAAAAAAGTCAGAAAGAAGGAAAGGAAATAAAAGGAGAAGATGAACCCAAATGTGGCAAATTGTTAACAGTTGAGAATCACCCAGTCCAACCCCCTCCTCTCTCTCTCCATGGGACCTAGTTTCCTGCCCTGGCCAGAGCCACCTATTCCTGACACCTCCCCCACCTGGGCCAGAACCAGCTGGTCTGGTTTGTGGGGCCTGCCCCACCTGGCTCCTGGTTTTTGTGCCTGCTTGACAGGTGCCACACCCCTGGGGGAGAGGAGGTGGCCTGAAGTTTGACACTTTCGGGGTCCCCAATACCTGCACTTCTGTGGTCCAGGTCCCAGCCTAGCTCCTCCTTAGAACCCTTGGTTTGGTGGACAGGTGCTGGACAGGAGGAAGGTAGATGGGAATTCTGGGATCTTGGAGTGAGTACAGTCTCCCAGCCCATACTCTGTGTGTGGCGATAACATCTGTCCTTAGGGAGCTGGCTGGGGGCGGGGGTGGGGGCGGGCAGAGCAGGGCAGGGCAGTGGGAAGGACAGAGGCTTTTCTGTCTACCTGTCTGCCAGGGCCACTTGCTCACTGTGCTCACTGGCTTCTCCATGGGCCTGGTGCCTATCCTGAGCTGAGACACATGGCACATCTGGTCCTTGCTCCTCATTGGACCTGGGCCCTCAATAGAGTCTGTCTATGATTTCACCCTAGTCTGCTAGCAGGGGTCGTGTCTAATTTGTTCATGCTGAATAAGCACCTCTCATAGGCCTGCCTGGTGTGTGCTGGGAGCTCAATAAATGTATGAATGAAAGAGAGAGAGAGACGTGCCCAGGGCTGGCACTTCTGGAGGCGAAGGTGCCTGAGGTAGGATCTGAGGGTGAGTAGGGATGAGCCAGGAAGCCCTGGCCCCTGCCCCTCTAAAGTCACTGGCAGGACAGACAGGTCATCACAGGAGGCAAGTTACACAGGGAGTTTTGTATTGAGCCAGTGAAGACTTTGCAGAGGAAGTGGGATTTGAAGGGAGGGAGAGGTAAGGCACCTTCCCTTCCAGGGGACCCTTCCAGCCCCCAGTGTGTTTCTCCTGTTGGGAATGGGTTTCTGCACCAGCTAGCCTTGTGCTCAGAAGGGCTGGAAAGGGTGCGGTGCCAGCACAGACAGCCTCCCCTCCCTGCGGGTGCCTTAAATAATTCACTCTGAGCCTCAGTTTCCTCCGCTGTAAAATGGGCCTGCTGAAGAGCCGGGGGCCTGACCCAGAGTAAGTTCTCCATCAAGTCAGGCTGCTTATTTTCAGCAGTGTTAGTCTGATCCTAGGGACAGAGCATCAAGGCATGTAGAAGTCTTAGCCTTCTCCCCTCCCTTTCCCTTGTTTCTTCTATCTGTATCTTCCAGCCCCATTCCCACACTAGGGGTGGCAGTGTGGAGACTTTTGCACAGTCTCACCCCCTCCCCTAGTTAGGCTGAGTCTCAGATCTAACTGTTAATGGGTGAGTAGGCCCAAGCGGCCCCTTTCCTGATGCTCTCACCATGTCCTCTGGAACATGTGCTGGAATCTCAGCCTGAGGGGGGAGGGGAACGCAACAGCCCAGCTCTCCAGTCCCCTCCCCATCAGAGAACCCACCCTCCCTCTGCCTGGGCCTCTGCGTGTGCCTAGCCCTCTGGCAGCCGCTCTCAGGGCTCAGCCCTGCTCCGCTTCTCTGGCCCCTGGCACCCAGCCTGGCGTTGGGGGCAAGAAAGGGCATAGTGTGCCTGTGCAAGTGGGGTGGGGGACCTGACTCTGCTGAAGTAAGGTCTATGCTTGGGGTCCCCGCCCTAGCCCCTCCCTCTGTCCAGGCAGCTGTGGACCACGTGGTCCAGGCCCACCCAGCCTGGCTCCAGGCTGGCCCGCCTCCTGCCCTCCCTCCGTGGGTGGAAGCCACAGCCCAGGCTCAACTCCTGCCAGGGCAGGGCCTCGTCACCACTGCTGCCAGGGAGGTGGGGGCACAAGCCCAGCAGCTCTCTTCGGTGGGTACCCACATTGAGGGCCAGGGGAGCCCTTGACCCCTGATCTCTGCCCTCCCTACTGGAAGCCTGTCTGTCTGACACTGAGGGGCAGGGCCCAGGAAGCAGGAGAGAATGGTGGAGGTGAGCTGGTCAGGGCTGGGGCAGGAGGGAAGCGGGGAAAGGGGTGGATGGTGAAGAGTAGTTCTACCACCTGGCCTGTGAGCACATGTGAGGGGCCACACCTTTCTTGAGGCCGGGGGCGGGGTCACTGGTTCCTATGTGTATGTGGTGGCAGGTGCTTGTCTGGGCTCAGATCCCTGTGCCGCTCTGTGGGAGCATGTTCCTGGGGTGTAGCTTGTATGGGTGCTTCAGGGCTGAACCTCACCGAGTCACTCTGGATGACCCTGGAGTCAACACTGTGTGTGCCTGGTGTGTCAGGGGCTCTCGTTTTCTACTGTGTTTGGGTTTAGGGTTGTGTGGAAATCCTAGCCTAGCTTGGTATCTCGGGGGGCATCTGTAGGTGTGTGTGTCTTGGGGTACAGCTTTCCTGGTAAGTCTTGCAGTCAGTGGCCATGGGATTGTGCGTGTGTGCACCTGTCTCTGTGTTTCTAAGGGATGACCAGTGTCTGTGGCGTGTGTGTCTGTGGGCTGCCCCAGGGTCGTTGGCACATGTGTATGGGTCTTTTCTGGTAGTCCCTGTGTCTCTGGGCTGTGTGGGTCTTCACCAGGTTTGTCCCGGCTCCATCCGTGTCATGTCTGGGGCCCTGCTGAGGCTGGGCTGAATGTGACGGCCCTTCTCTTTGCTGAGTGCTTCCTCTGAGCTAGTCTGGGTTGTGAGAGCCTCTTCCCCTGTGTTCTCCCACTAGAGGCTCCAGGTGGTAGAACTTCATTCCCCATATTCCTTAGCAAGCAAGTCACCGACCGCTGGCCACCAGCCTCCCATCCCACACTCCTATTAGGGCCGCTGCTGAGGTGCTCGGGTGCTGTGGGTTTAAAGGTGGGTTGCACAGTCTCCAGCTGACCAGCATGTGTGTCCCTGGGGTCTGTGTTTATGTGGCCAGATATGCACTCAGCAGGTCTGTGTGATGGTCTCTGGGGCTCTCCTCTGAGTGTGTCAGCTGCGGACATCCTGCACACAGTGGGACGTCCTCAGGTGAGCTGTGTCTAGGGATGGTGTGTGCATGCACGTGCATGTGTGTAGACGTGCTTATATGTTGTGGGATGTCTTTGTGTTCATTGCTGTGTGTTGGGTCCATGATGAATAGACAAGTCTGTTTCATGGTCATTAGTTGCTACATAGTATGTTTCCTGGCATCTGGTGTGTGGCCTTGTGTGTGTGGGAGGAGCGGGGGGTATTGCATGGCCAGGGAGGTAGACAGTGTGAGGGCTTGGGTTTCAGTGCAGGGGAGGAACCCCAGAGGCTATTTCCTGCCTCATTGCCCCTTCTTTCCTGCCTGGCCTCCGGGGAGGAATGAATGAAATCTGATTTGATTTCCCCAGTCCCTGTGGGCTCAGGTTTGTTACAGTGTCTATACCTATCCTGGGCACCTCTGGGGAGTCAGGGACACCAGTAATGCCCTTTATGTCCATACCCTGTTGTTCCTGGCTGGATCTCAGGACAGTGGGCCCTGGGGCTGCCAGAGGAACCCCTGGCTGCCTTGGGGGCTCTTGAGCACCACGCCTGGGCCTGCTGGACAAGGAAGCACCATCTCTTCATTCAGCCACACTGAGCTGAGCCCCAGTTTGTACTGGGCAGGGCTGGGGACACAGTGTGGCTAAGGTGGCTTGGGGCTTCCAGTCTAGGGGAAGAGACAGACCTGTCATCAGATGGTAACACCCCAACTTGCTCCCCTCATGCTACTCCTGAGAAAGTAAGACATTCGCTCTGTGAGGAGGGAGCGGGGAGCGTGCCCAGCGTCCTCTCTCATTTATTGGTTCATTCATTCAGCAGTAGCAGAGGCAGCCAGCCTGAGGTGATGGCCTGTTGGGTGCCAGGCACTGCCCATGTGTTTCATTCATGAACATTCCCTGGAGGTAGGGATTATCATTACTCCCAGTTTTCAGACAAGACCATTAAGGCCCAGAGAGGGTGAGAGATTTGTCCAGGGGCACACAGCTTGGAGGGGTGGAGTGTGGGCAGTCTGCATCTAACCACCAGCTGCCTGCTGAGCTCTTATTCTGGGTCAGGCCTGTGCTGGGGACATAGCAACGGGCCCAGAAGGATCGGCCCTGCCTTCATGGGGCTGCCTATCCATTGGCAGAGACAGATATCAATCAAATGACATACAGACAAATACAAAATTGCAACTGTGACAGATGCCGCCCTTAAGGAAAAAGTGAGGGGTGTGGCAATTTGAAGGAAGAGGAAGGGCTAAGGGAGAGAAGCTTGGGATAGAGACATTTCAGGACTCAGGCCAAGGGCACAGACTGTACAAAGACCTAGCAGGGGAGGTCTACACTGCACCTGGCTGGAACAAGGAGAGCAGGTCTGCTCACCCTCCACAGACAGCAGGTGCTGGTGTCCACTGGATCTGTATCTTTTCAGGGAATGTCCTCTGTTATCATGGGTACTGGTGGATTTCCAGAGTCATCTCCTGTGTAATTTGCCTCTTGCCTGTAGCCAAATTTGCTGCCACTTCCTCACCTTCCCAGTCTAAGCCATGGCTGGGGTCGGCCTCCTTGCAGTGGGGAGGGCCTGGGCATAGCTCACAGTGGGGTGCCATTTGAGGTGTTTGAGACTCCGCAGATTATTTGCTAAACAGCCAAATTTAGTTGCTGAAGACTGTTCCTTCTCAGGCATCAAGATCAGACTTTCAGGTGGTGTACGAAAGAGTCCTTGGGGACTCTGGTTGGACTCTGCCCTCAGCCCCCTTCCCTGTACCTCTTCAGGGTCCAGACTCATCACTTTGGCAATGGCATCACTCATTTGTTCCACAAATATTTACTGAGTACCCACGTGTCCCAGGCTAGATGCCAGAAATCCAACAAGAGCAAGACAGACAGAGATCCCTGCTCTTGGGGAACCGAATTTCTACTGAGGGGTGGGTGACTGGGGGGGGAGATAGGATGCCAGGTAGTAATAGAAACTGCAGGGACACCCTCTCCAGGGAAGTTTTATGTGCATTAAGACCTGAATATCAAGGAAGGGTGAACCATGAAGTTCTGGGCAAAGGGAATAGTAGGTGCAAAGGCCCTAAGGCTAGAGCAAGCTTTGCTGTGCCCGGGCTTTTAACAGGGAAAGTTTGCATGGTTGGCAGGGGCTAGCCAAGCAGAGCCTTGTTAAATCACAGCATTTGAGGTTTGTGAGCTAAGGAGCAGTTGGAGTGTTTTGTGAATCCACTTGTTTAGCATTTCTTCAAATTCCCTCCTAACCAGGGTAGCTTTTCTGGTGTCTCTGGTCATTGTCAGTGGAGTAGTCTCCACCCTGTTCGTATCCTCTGAGGCCTTCTCTTTGAAGTGGAGGCCTCAGCCTGGCGGGAAGAAGCAGGACCCTGCGCGGTATGGACAGGCCTTCTCTGAAGGACAAGGTGGATACTTTCATGACCTGGTGCTGGGTGGCCCTGGGCAGTGACATGCCCTCTCTGAGCCTCATTTTTCTGGTTTGGAAACCCCACCCACTCAGAACTATTCTGGGGGCCATTATTCAGTGTGACCTGTTCTGCGTGCCTGGCACAGGCCTGGGTGAGTCAGCAGCGACAAATGGGGCTCCCTCTGTGGCCATGCTCTGTGGTAGGCATGGGGATGCAGCCAGAACCACCAGAGAGTGGTCTCTACCTGTGCGAGCCACTGACTTAGCAGGAAAGACAGAAATAGACAAATAACTCTGGTGATGATGAGGATTCTGGAGGGAAGGGAGTGGGCGCCAGGGTGTGCCAGGCACTGGGCCAGCCAGGTGCTGCACTGAGCAAGAGCAGGCCGAGCCCTCCCTGGAGCCCACCCCCCCAGCTCTCACAGAGCATGCTGCAGCCCTCTCTGCAGCCTCCACATGGTCCCGTCCACTTGTTTCCCACAGACTCGGACAGCTTTCTCCTTCCTAATGTCCAGCTCCCAGCCAGAGAGGGCCTGTGAACATCTGATCAGGTGACATCCCTCCTCTGCTCAGAACCCTACTGTGGCTCCATCTCACTGTGGCCCATGAGGCCCCACCCGCTCTGCCTTGTCACCTCCCTTCTCCATGAAACCCCTTACCGCCTGCTGCAACCTTCAGCCTCCACTTCTCCTTGACCAAATATGTCAATTTGTTCCTGCCACCTGGGAGCTCCATGCAGCTCCCTCTCCCCTCCATCTTCAGGTCCCTCCCTGCTCAAGTGTCCGCCTCTCAGCAAGTGCAGCCTGACTGGTTTTTTGGAAACTCCAGCTCCCCTTGTGCTCAGCACCCTCCTGGTCCCAGCTTTCTTCTCCTCACAGCATCTATCATCTGACTTACAGGATCTCGTGTATTGACAGTCTCCTTCTCTCCTTCTGCCAGGCAGCACTGTTTCTGGCTGTTCTTTCCACGGCTGGAGGCTCTCGGTAGATTCTG
The DNA here is from genome assembly GCA_963574655.1 of Perodicticus potto. NCBI lineage: Eukaryota > Metazoa > Chordata > Mammalia > Primates > Lorisidae > Perodicticus > Perodicticus potto. Next base: position 6,373 of record CAUYRH010071116.1, on the reverse strand, counting down.
ATGAGTGGAGGGGCACATGGCGGGTATGATGCGGTCATCTGTGATAGATTGGTGTTTTCTCAGGAGGAGGCTGAGGGATGTGTCAGTGTCAGAGCCTGAGGACTCCCCAGAGGAACCAGGCTCAGAGTGGGATAGGAGAGGGTAAGGGCCATGCAGGATGGTGGGGTGAGCAGGGGCATGGAGGTAGGGTACACAGGGGGTGGTGAAGATCCTGCTGTGGCCCCCGGACAGTAATCCATACTCCCTTCCATCATCAGAACACAAACCCAGAAAGTGAGGGTAAACCAAGGCACAGGGGCCTTCATACAGGTTGTAGGTAAAGACTAGCAGGGGATGAGTGGGCACCAGTGGTAGAGGCCTTGAGTACAGGCTGGGGCCTGTACTCCTCCCTCCTTCTGCCTCACCCGCTTGCTGACCCCCTTCCTGATTAGGGTTTCATTTTGTTGAACACGAAAGAGGATGGCTGTGACTCTGGTCATATTCCCTATTCTTCCCTGGACCCATGGGTTCCAGCTGGGTCAGCTCCCTCCATACCAGGGGTGGCAGCTTTATTCAGAACCAGTAGGGTAGGGGATAGGAGGTAAGGATTTTTGCATGCATTTGTGAGCACACATAACCCAGCCAGCTTTGTCACACAGGGGATCTCTTGCACCTGGGGTGATTACCTGGGCTGGGGGTGGTGGTACCATCTTTTTCTCATAAAGGGTCAGAGAGTAGAACAAAAGGATTGCAGGGGTGACTGGAAAATTTTTGAACCTTTGATAGGCCAGCTCAGACACTTCCTGTTCCACATATTAAAGAATTCACAGCTTGTTAAAATTGAAATAAACATCTTAGAGTAGGATGTAAATTGTACCTGAATTTTTAGGATAAAACTTTGGACTCAGATGTCTGTACCCCAGGTAGTAACAGAGGGCAACACTCAATCCTTCTCCATCCCAGCTCTCTGGTGTTACTGGCTCACCCTCTGCCTCTGGGTTCCAGGTGTTTCTCCAAAAAAGTTCGCCACATGCTGCCAGGGCCTTGTCTGAGGTTCTGAGCAGTGGTGTATGACAGCGGGTCCAGATGAGTTGGTTTGTTCACCAAATGTTCATCAGGTTCCTGCTCTGGGTTGGCACACAGGCACTGGGGTGTGGTAGGGAACAGGACGATGGTAGTCTCTGTCCTTAGGGAGCTGGCATTCTAGGGGGAGAAACAGAGACATCACTGTGGATGGGGTAAGTGCAGTGAGCAAAGATAAAGCAGAGATGGGCATAGAGGGTGACAAGATTGGAGCAGGGACATTCCAGCACAGAGCAGAGACCTTTCATGGAGGACAGGCAGAGAAGAGGGAGCAGTGTGCTGACTGAGGCCCTCAGTGCCTTGTCTTCTGACTCCTTTTAAAAACTCCAGGATTCACAGGAGGAAACTGAGGCACACAGCAGCAGAGTGGCTTGCCCAGGGCTGTGTGTCGAGGTCCCTGGCCTGGGTTGGATCGCTCCCACGTGACAGATACAGGAAGTGAGGTTGTGCAGTATATAGCAGCCATGCCGGGATTTTGAGGCCTGGAGTGTCTGCCTCCTAAGCTCTGAGCTGGACCGGGACCATCATTCTTTGTGTGGCAGGTCCCCTCCTTCCCTGCCAGGCCTCACCCTGGCTCTGGCCTCCAGGAGCCCAGAGATTATGGTGGGGTGGGAGGGCCCTGGTGGGGAGCCACAGGGTTTGGAGTTGCCTGCTCGGGCCAGGGTGGGGCTCCTGCCTGGTCATTATAAACATGCCCAGTTCCTCTGTTTGTCCTGCCCTCCATGCTGTGCCCAGAGGGAAGGGGTGGCCCCAGGCAAATATCCGGTCCCCTGCAGGGTCACACAGGGCTTCAGGGTGAGAGGTGGTTTGGGGGCGCTTATCAGTAAGGGCTTTGAACTATGGGAGGACAGATGCCACAGACAGCTCCCTCTGCCCCATTGTCCAGGCTGCCTCCTGCTGTCCTCACGCATCTTGATCCTGAGCAGGATCTGTTCTTCCTTCTGGGTTAGTGAGGGGTCACATGGCCGATTCTGTTCCTGCTGAGGGCTGGGGAGCTGCCGGACGCCCCCAGGTGGTGGGAAGAGGGAGCTGGATAGGCTGGGCAAAGAGTTCAAGGAGAGAAGGGGGTCTGGATGTCAGGCCAAATGGGACTGGGAAGACAGTGAGGCCATAGAACATGGGGCACAGATCTGGAGTAACAGAGTAGGGGAGAGTGGGGAGGTAGGGGACTGCCACTCCGGGAGCCAGATTTAGAAAGAACCTGGGGAGATGGAGAGCAGGGTCAGGGCCTCTGGCAGGGAGGCTACAAGGGAGGGGTGGGTGGTGTTTGGTTTTAGCATCTGGGTGGAGGAGAGGCTGGGGCAGAGGCAAGGGGGCTCTTTCCTGACCTGGGCTATCCCATCTCTCACTCAGGGACTCAGGCAGGCCCCAGAGAAAGTGGGAAACCTGGGGTCAGCTGGGGGAGCCTGGCGCTGACCACCTGTTGGCCTGTTGGGACCGGTTGAGACAGGTTGGCTGCTGGGTCCCCACCCACCTCCCACTGGGCTCCTACTGCCAAACCGGTTCCCCTGGAAAGCTCCCCATTCATGGTTCTACCTCAGCCAGGGGTGGTAACCTCACCTCCCTGAGCTGCTCCCACAGGAAGGGAGCCTGAGAAGCAGGTGCTGGAGTGACCACATGGTCCCAGGCACACTGGGCTGGGTGCCAGGTCTGGGGAGCCAGCTGGGAACAGATAGAAATCCCCCTAGCACCTTTCTCCTCATTCCCTCCAGCGGGGTCTGGCACTTTCCAGCCCTAACCACTCTGGGCTCTCACCATGTGGGCAGGTCTGTTTAACCCACATGAGCACTACACAAGTTCAGAGGCTATCTTGGTCACTGCTGTCCCCACAGGGCTGGGCACAGAAGAGACCTGTTGGTGAATTATGATTGACTGAATGAATGAATAAGTGAATTGATGCCTTCTCCCATTTATAGATGAGTAACCTGGAGACCCGAGAGAAGACGTCACCTTCCTGAGGGCAGTTCAAGCCCCACCAGCATCTAATCAGGTCTCTGTGAACCTAGGGGCCACATGTGGCTGGTATTTACTTACTTTTCCTCACAGCAGCCCTGTAGAGGTTGATCCATGGCACAGAGAGGTTGAGTCACTTGCTGAGGGTCACAGTTAGTACCTGGCAGAGAGATTGCGCTCTGGCCTTCACATCACGTCTCTGGGCTCCCTGTGGGATGCCACAATCAGCATGACACCCCTTCAGCATTTATTCTGTTCTAAGTGCCCCATCCTAATGATAAGGGAGTGTCACATTGAGGGTGGCTGGGTGTCTTGCTGTCTTGCTACGGCAGGTCTTAGAAACCATCTGCTGAGTGAGTAACTGAAGTGCATGGTGTTCTCAGCTCAGACTCAGGCCTGGGTGAGCTGGGGTGCTTGTGGCCAAGCCAGTTGGGCACCAGTCACTGAGCACATGGGCCAGATGTGAGGTGGGACACGGGGGGACTGGGCAGGTAAGACATTCTAGTGGTGCGGTGTGGACACAGAACCAGCAAACACAGAATGAACAGCAGAATTTTCACAACTTCCACATGTTGTGAAAGTGATGTGTAGAAGGTGGTGGGACCTGGGGCCGTTTCCGAAGGGGGTTCAGGAAAGGATTTACTGAAGACTCAGAGAGGAAGTGGAGGTCGGAGGAGCCACATGTTGACCCTGGAGAAGAGCATTCAGGCAAAGAAATGTTCTGAGCAGGGGAGAGATGTGACCTGATGTGGATATCCACAGGCCCCCTCTGGCTGCATGTGAGGCACAGATCAGGGGTGCTGAAGACAGAGACCCTGGAGGAGGCTGCCGTCTCCCATTCCAGGTGGGAGACAGGGATGGATGGGCCCAGAGCACAGGCAGAAGAGGGAGAGAAATGGGCAGGTTCAAATCACCTGACACTTAACCCTCTTGTTGCCTCTCTCCCAAGGCCTGGTAGGAACCCAAGTCTGAGCCCGTGTGGTGCTGAGGCCCCAGCACCATGTTTGGGAAAAAGAAGAAGCGGGTGGAGATCTCAGCACCCTCCAACTTCGAGCACCGCGTGCACACGGGCTTTGACCAGAATGAGCAGAAGTTCACGGGGTTGCCCCGCCAGTGGCAGAGCCTGATCGAGGAGTCAGCTCGCCGGCCCAAGCCCCTGGTCGACCCTGCCTGCATCACCTCCATCCAGCCTGGGGCCCCCAAGGTATACTGACACCCGCCATGCTGACCCCCCCCAGGGAGGTCCCAGCCCTTAACCCACACTTTTGACTCTGCAGCCTACACCTCCACACCTCCTCCTCCTCATTGACCTTAACAGAGACACCCTAATCCTGGGCCACGGGCCCCTCTGACTCTCCCCACACCAGCCTCCAGTCCTCCTTTCTCCAGGAGCTCCATGCTCCTGTCCCCACACCTGTCTTTGAACCCTTCCAGAGCCCCTGTGGCAGTGAGTGGCACAGACCATTCCTAGACAGTGACAGCACCAAAGTGGTCAGGGTGCGGATGGGGGGACTGACCCAGACCAGGGGTCCAGACGATCTTCTCAGAGTTTGGGGCACCTGTAGCACAAGCCCTGAGGGCCAATGAGGAATAATAATTGAGGTGAATGGGACACATGGTTAGTGGAGGAAATGCTCCTGGGAAACACTGGGGGTTTTCGTTGGGGTTTTTTTTCCTGCCATTGTGAGCAAAATGGCAGGGTAGAGATTTGAACGGAGGTCTATTTCCAAGGCTCATGCTTTTAACTCCCCATCCCATCTCCATGTGAAATTATGAGTTGTGGTTCTGGTGTCCAGGCCTAGCCTGCAGCGAGGCTGGCCTGGTGGCAGAGAGAGCCCAGGCTGGGCCTTGGGAAGCCAGCCTTGGAGTGTGGACTTTTACCCCAAGGGCAGTGGGGACCAGGAAGGGCTGCAGGCCAGGGAGAACGCTGCCAGGCTTGTTCCAGGGGGGTGGAGATGGGTGTGCCTGGGGGCAAGCCTACCACTGACTCACCTCTTCTGCCTGCTGAGGAAGCCTGAGGTCAGCAAGTTGGCCATAGGCACAAGCGGAGAGCCTCCGTCTGGCGGTCCACTGAGGTGTTTGTGTGGCGCATACATGGTGCTTTGAAATACTTTTTCTTTGCCACTAAAAAAAAGCAAGAGGCTTCACATCTGAACCTCTCTTTTGGCTTTTTGTGACAGACTAGCCAGCTATCTAGGTGGGGCACTGGCTCTTCGAGGCCCACAGGCCCTGCCCAACCCACCTCAGCTCCATGCCCCACCTGGCTTTGTAGCCATTTGTGTATAGTTTGTGTCCACCTGGAAGAAGAGGCACGTTGGCTTAATTCAAACAAAGAGCCCCTGTCCTGGGGCCTTGTGGGTACATGTGTTTGCAGCTCTTGGCTGGGAATCTCCCTAGTCCTGCTAGGGCCCTCTTAACTACTTATTCTGATGCCAAAATCTAGCCATATGTTTGCCTTGCCTTCCTGGGGCCCCGGGCAAGGCCAGCTTCCAGGCTGGCAGCCATGGCCCAGGAAAGACCTGTGGCCTGTGGATGAATTTTATGGGATCAGTTTTCTATACATTAGAGGAAGTCCTCTGGCTTCCAGACATGTAGTAGTCCTAGGCTCATGTCCCTGCCTGCCAGCAATGGACAACTGTGGAGCAGGGCCCCTATTACTGTGGCCTCTGCCCAGTGTGGAATGCTCCACCTCCCTCCCTCCCTGGTTCAGCAGATGTTATTGAGCACCTCCTATGTGCTGCATGCTGGTCTGGATGTTGAGATATAGCAGGACCAGAAACAGGAAAAACAGTTGCCGCCCTCAGGAACATTCCACTGGATAGACCCAGCAATGTACAGATACACATGTGCTTTATGTCAGCTGGTGACGGGTTCTTTAGAGAGAAGAGAGAGCAGGGATGGGGGCTGTGAGGGGTGGGGCTGGCATTTTAGACTGACCACCAGAAGCCTCTGCTATGAAGCTAAATTTTGAGCAAAGATCTGAAAGAGGGGAGGGAGGAGGTCATGGGAACCTGGGGGAAGGTGTTCCTGGCAGACGGAACTGCCAGTGTTAAGGCCCCGAGGTGGCAGCATGCCTGGCGTGTCAGAGGAGCAGCGAGGAGACCCGTGTGCATGGAGCTGAGTTGGGGGGTGGGGTGGGCAGAGTCCACAACTCCAGTACTTTTTTTTTTTTTTTTTTTGAGACAGAGTCTCAAGCTGCCACCCTGGGTAGTGTGCCGTGGCATCACAGCTCACAGCAACCTCTAATTCCCAGGCTCAAGCAAGTCTCTTGCCTCTGCCTCCCAAGTAGCTGGGACTACAGGTGCTCGCCACAACACCCGGCCATTTTTTGATTGCAGCCGTCATTGTTGTTTGGCGG
>CAUYRH010071114.1:0-25455 GCA_963574655.1 Perodicticus potto | reverse complement strand
TAAAACTCTCAAAATATGTGAATCCATAGAAATGGAAAGCTGGCAAGTGGTTGCTAAACATCACAGAGAAAGGGGTAAAACCAGGAAGTTACTGGTTGTATAGCATGGTGTATATATTAAATGCCACTGAATTGTGTTCTTAAAAAAAAAAAAAAAAAGAATAAGAATATAAACACCACATACTTAAAATGTTAATACAACTATACAAGTTCAGTTAAATAAATAAAAGAAAGTGGCACCAATTTTATAGCAATTTTCCAAAACAAAAGTGTAGCTCAAAGATATTTTAAAATAAATAATTCCTCTAAATAGGAATGATCATTCTCAGCACAAACTGGTAGGATTTAAAATAAAGTGCTATGAGAAAAAGTATCTCCACAAACTTCAACTTATTCACATATGAACTGGAAATTTAGGTCTGCAATATTCATTGCAAGGAAAGTCAGCTTCACTAGAGGCTAAGCATTGGACTATCTTTTGTCATTTTTCTTTTTTCTTCCAGCGTGTGCTTAAATATTTTCTTCAGGGTGTTGTAAACTATTGGTCCATTTTCAGAATCAAAATTAACCTGGTGACAAAGAAATTTATGTTTAGGACACTATCATAAGAATTTTAACCAGTTTCTATTTGGGGAGAAAGGAGGGAGGTAGAGAAAAAAATAAGTTTCATAAATCTAAATACACATAATTTTAAAAATATATAATAAATTTCACACATTTTAACACAATAACTACCATATGAGTTGTATTTAACTTATGCTTGCTTTGAACCCGGGGCCTCCTGAACCATCTATAACCCATGCTCTTGACCTTCTCAACTAATAAAACACTGTGGCCCCAGGAAAAAAAAATTTTTTCTAGTGTGCCAGTCAGTGTGCTAATTGAAAGACTATACTACATATCAGAAGTGCCAACCATGTCAATACCAAACTTACAAATGAAAACTCAAAAATTAAATCTAGTGCCTGGATATTTAGTATAATCACATATACCTAGTTATGAAGCAAGTTAATAGTGAGTGTGTGAAATAAGTTTTTAATTCAGAGACTAATTATTGATGATATAAGGGAAAAGTCTTCCTTTGTAAAACAAAGCACATTAGCTGTTAAGTATCCTGCTAAGAGGCCTTACAGCCCTTCTGGGGCAGCAGGAGCAACCTGAACAGAAAGCCTGGCTCTCTTATCTGTCAGCTATGAATCCTCCTTTCATACCTGACCACTCTGGGCCTCAATTTCCTCCTCTGCAAAACAGAGCACAGTATTCTCTTCCTTAGGATTTTGTGAGTATCTATGAACGTCTAACATAAGTTTGGCACATATTAAATCCTAAGTAAAAGGTAGTTTCCTTTCCCCTTGATGGGAGGGTACCATGTACACATATTTGGATTCTTAGCCCAAGTTTACTACACTCTGGGTTAAGGGTAACAATGGACAGAGAACCAGAGTAAGTACCCCATCCCCTCCCCACCCCAACCTCAGAATAATGTGTGACTCACTGAAAAAGAATCAGGATCACACAATCACTGCTTCTCCTCTCCTGGAATTTCTCCTTCTCTGATAAATTCTGATAAAGGGAAGGTTGTTCCCATTGTAAACAACTATAAAAGATCTGAGATTTTACTCTACTTAGCCTGCTGGTGTCATAAGGGTTCCCTGGGTCAGAGACAGTTTTATCCCTCATGGCTCCATGTGCTTCATATTCACATGGGTTCCTCCTGTCTCTCAGGTACCATGGAGGCAATGTGGAGGGGCCCAGCTGGAGGATGCACAAGCAGGGGTTTTGCCTCATAGCTGAGGAGCCCCAAGTTTAGGGAATCCTAATATGTTATAAGGGGGCTGCATGCAAACCTTTCAACCTTTGCTCTAAAGGAAAATATCTTGATTACCTGGGAAGGCAGAACCGTGTACCTCTGCCCTACAGGCAGAGCTACACAGACATCTGTGAAGAGCAGGTCCCCAAAGAGACATCTTGCTCATCAGACTGTGCAGTGCTATGAGACCCAAGGAGAACTGCCTCCTAACATTTTTATAGACAAAGTTTACAGTTACTAAGATAACTGCTTATCTAATTTTTCATTAGTATCTCCTTAGAAGACGAACAATAGTTGCAAAGAATTCATATCACTTTCAGAGAAACCAACATTAACAATATTTTGTTCTAATTCAGATATTTAATTTTATCTTAATCACCATATTGTCTATTTGCAAAAACTCCTTATTAACACTGATAATGGTTTGAAGTATTCACTTCCTTAAACATCAAACCACAACCCTTTTCACATGGAAGGTAGCCTCTCAGTCTATGAAAATGTAAATATAGATGTAAATGATCATGTGATCTGGATTTGAGACTGTTGACTCTGGAAACTGTGGCAATCAGACTGAAAAGATGTCAGATGGTTAGTGCCATAAAATCCAGACAAAGAACAGGGAATCCTTCAGGAAGGACATCACTTTGGAAAGAGTGAAGGGTAAGGAGATTGGACAAAAGTTAAAAAGGAAGAATCTTTCCAACTTGGGAATGAGTACAAATAATAACTGCCATTATCATTAAAGTTACCATAGATATTGTCATTTAAAAGCTGGGTTCTTTGTTTAGTGACATTTTCACATCATATAGGAGAGATACCAAATGGATTAGCTGATACGGTTAGGGGAACCTTTGCTCTTGGCATAAACCTGGCTTTTTAAATTTCAGTCAGGAAAAATTGTTGTAAGCCAAAAGGATGTGCTTTTAGGAATGAAACTTTTTTACTCTTTCCTTAGGATTTGCCAACCAGGACACTTTACCAAATTGGCACTGTTGAATGTTTAATTCTCAGTAGACGGTTTCTTGTTCAAACCCAAGGTAAAATTTGCTCAACAAGCAAATATTCTCTGACTCCTACAAGGCACATGATTTAAAAATACGTACTCAAAACCCAATTGTTTCTCTTCTGCTTTATAAAAGCTCTTTGTTTCAATGTTCTCCTTTAAAAAAACACACAGTTCAGCTCTTCCTAATATCACTGTTTGGGAAAAAAAATTTGGCGGGGGGGAGGGAAATTCTGCAACATCTTATAGGGAAATATTAATATTCCCTTGAAGGAGAAAAACAGCTGAAAGTTTTATTTTAAAGGCGGCTGGTGACCTCTGGATTCTAATTTATAAAGATGATGCTGATTTGTTGTGTAGAAGGGGGAAGGGAAGAATGTGACCCACCTTAGTGAAAGCTTTAATGGCATGAGCAAGAAAGGCTTCCTCCACGTCCATGGGAACTGTCTGCAGGCTCACTATGCAATGTAACACGCATAGAATAGTCTGATGTTGTCCCTGTTTTTGCAGAAATCAAAATAAAAACAGTTGTTTGAAAGATGACTCAAAAAATCTATTCAAAACAATTGCAGAATTGAGAATTAGTTTGTGACCAAATACTCATAATCTCAAATAATAAAATTTCTTCCAAGAGCTCGACCAAATGTTTATTGTTATATGTTAATATAATATGAAAAACTTTCAGGAGGTAGTATAAAAGCTGGTTAGTTAGTGCACAATGTACAGCTGAATCTGAAGATAAGTGCAATTTTAAACCAGATGTTTCTCTTATACTGAATAGGATTAATTTTTCCATTCTTGATTTCTGGATATAATCATTTTGGTTCAGCTAGTAAAATGTTGACATGTTATGGTGATATGTGATCAGTCAGGCACTGCAACCAGCCCAATGCAGATCTGCAGATGCTGTGGTGGGTGGTGGCTGGATGAAAAAAGAGATAGCCCCAGCCCTCTCAGAAGCAATGCAGTGCTTAAGGAAGCTGCCTCTGAATAAGGGTCAAAGATCCCTTAAGATTATGTCCACTGACTGACTTGAAATTCTATCACCTCAAGCAATACAAGAAATAATGCACAGAGATGCACTAATTTTAACTTGTGGAAATCTAAGCTAAGAACATTATCTGAAATAAAGAAAAACCTGCAAGCACAAATTCTTATTACAATAATGCTTATAAAGTTAAGAATCTAAAACAATGTAAATGCCCTATACTTGGGTGTTGAGGTAAATTACTAAATGACAGCCTCAAATGATAGAAAAGTACACGAGCTTTGTGCCAGAACAGACTAAGCATGAATCCCACTCTCACATGTGCTGCCAACCTTGGGCAAGCTGCCTCAACTTTCTTTATCTGTGAAATCAGCCTCTACCTCTAAGGGCTATGGAGATAAGTCATAGTGGAAATAACTTTCTCAACAGCGTGGTCCACAGCTACCTGACAAAGGTTAATTTTCTCCCTACCATGCCCTTCTGTTCCAGCTCTGTGATTTAATTACTGAGAAAAATGTCCTAAGGACCCCAGATATAGAATAATCTTTTCTCAAAAGATGTGCACTGCATAACTATGGTGTGTGTTTATGTGTGGATATGTTATGCTTCTGTGTATACATGTGTAAGCATATTTTTATGTGTAGTAATAGAAAATGGTGAATGAACATATGGAAATGAGATGCTTATAGTATAAGCAGTATAATTCTTAGATATTAATAAGGCTTAGGGTTGATTATTAGATATTGATAACATGCTTTCTAAAATAAGGACAAGCCTATTTTTAAGTGAAAATTTAGTATCTTTATATAGCTAAAAATACTAAATTTTATAAAAAGATTCATACAATTTCCACCCTAGATGCATTGTTTCTTAGTAGCTTTCCCTAGAGGCAACCACTATTACACCAGTTTCTTATTTTTCCATCTATATTATTCTATATTTTAAACGTATACAAATTAAATATAAATATGTGACACTCCTTTTAAAAAATAAAAATGAGTGCATATTCTAACCTACTTCATAATTTTTCCAATTTGTATGTTCACGGTAAATAAGTAGAAACAAATGCCTGACGGTAATAAAGTGTTGAACTGTGGTACATCCCCTTGTGAGAGCATCACATGCCCATTACAGTCAATATTTATGAAAAGCACTATACTACTCACTGGAAAATACCTATGTTATAATTTTAAGAAAAAATGAAATATTTTTAATGAAACAAAATTGTATGTTAAATGATTTTTACTAAGTTAATATATGCACTAAGAAGACTAAAAGATTTAAAAATGTTTATAGCAGCTCTCCCAAGATTATGGATATTTTATTTTTTATTTTTATACTTATGTATTTTTCTATTCTTTATTTTTATATTTTCTAGATGTTTCCACTGAGTATCAATTTTCTGTCTTATTTTTAAAAAACTATTAAATTAGACATAAGTATGGGATTCAGTATGAATTCACTTTTTAATAATGGATTTCTTTCATTTTTAGTGTGTAAAACTTATACTGAGGGCCTTAGTTAAAGTCCTTAACTAGTCCAACAGCAACTTTACCTTCTCTAACAAAAACAGGGCTTCTGCAGGATCTGCCTGTCTGTCAACCAACATGTCCATATCTTCTTTGGTTATTACAGGTTCCTTTAGTTGCTCGACCCAAGACCACATCAAACTGCACAGGATAAAAGGGTCCCTCTCGCCACATATTCTTTCCCAAGCTCCATCTCGGGAATTTAGTTCTTTCTAAAAAGGAAGAGAAAGATAGATAGAGACAGGGAGAAGAGAGGGGCTCACCAACCAACAATCAGGATCCTTGAAAACTCAGGCTCTGGGGTATGGACCCAGGACTCCTCCCAGTGGGACACTGGAATAAGACATGAAACTTCTTCTTCTTCTTTTTTTTTTTTTGTAGAGACAGAGTCTCACTTTATCACCCTTGGTAGAGTGCCATGGCATTACACAGCTCATAGCAACCTTCAGCTCCTGGGCTTAGGCGATTCTCTTGCTTCAGCCTACCAAGTAGCTGGGACTACAGGTGCCCGCCACAGCACCCGGCTATTTTTCTGTTTTGCAGTTCAGCTGAGGCCAGGTTTGAACCCGCCACCTTTGGTACATGGGGCCAGCGCCCTACTCGATGAGCCACAGGCGCCACCATGAAACTTCTTTAAGATTCAATTTCCCTCTGTGACTCTCATCCCCATTCTCACAAGGTGCTGGGCTAAGTGGCTGAGATAAGGTCTGTTAAAGTACTGTGAAGGGGCTTAGTTAATCCAAATTCTCCTTCATTCAGAAACCACAGAAACAGTTCAGGAACAGTGAGTCTTCCTTTTCCGGTCTGGCAAACAAGACAGAAATATTTACTGCAATAAAATAGAATGGTATATAAAAAGTATAAATAAGGGAACATTTGCAAATCAACCTAGGATTTTAGAAAAAGCTTATGAGTGAAACTTTAAGGTATACAAAGATGGTAAAGTTTAAAGTTGGTAAACGGGGTGTTAGTATTTTTTCTGAATTTCTTTTTAGAATTCAGTGTAGAACTTAACAAATAACAAGCAATGCATTTGATAGGCTGAAAATAACCTAAGAAGTCATGCTAAATACTCCAAATGTAGGGAGACAATTTAAGCATGAGATTTTGAAACTTCACCTCACAGAAATGGAGAAAAGACATAAGAACTTTAATTAATTTTTGACAGGATTCACATTTATGTTTTAGTGAATCAAATATACTTTTGCAATAGCAATAAGTAAAATAATTGCTACTATTTTTTCATTTACCCCTCCAATACTTACAGCACATATACAGGGGGACAGAAACTATCACACACATCCTATCTGACTCTCACAGTGCCCAGCAGGAAGCCCCTCACAAACAAAGGTACTAGGCCCCAAGAAAGATGATTACTTGCCTAGGAGCCCAAAGCTAGAAAATAGCAAAGTGGTATGGCTAGACATAAGTATGGGATTCAGTATGAATTCACTTTTTAATGATGAATTTCTTTCATTTTTAGTGTGTGAAACTTATACTCTACACCCAGTTCTGCCTTATTCCAGGGTCTGTGCTGTTTCTGCCATACCACAAGGATGCTCTAGTTCTAGGCCTCTCTTTATTATCTTACAAATAAGCCAATACTTAGCTGTTCATGCTACTTCACATCTCATAGATCATTTATGTAACAGAGCAGGTTTTTATTTGATTTTATGCAGCTAATGAGAAGACAAGCTGGGCAGAACTGATACTACTCAGAAACCCTCTTCAGAATTTCCAGTGAGGTCAGGAAAGACATCCTGGGATAATACAGAATGTTAAATTCCTGAGCTATATCCTGGTTCTGTCATATACAAGGGGCCTTGAGCAAGTCACCTTACCTCCATGACCCTGAGTTTCCATATCTGTGATACTGAATTCATAAGATTGACAAAGAAAACATAAATAGTATCATCTGGCCCTCAGGACTAGTGTAAAAACCATAACAAGGCAGGTGAAATGGTATAGTATAGGCACAGGCAGCATTATACTATTCAAATAATGTTCATTTTACTTTTTCTAGAATTGGTTTTTTAAAATTACTATTAAAAGGCCTAAGATAAAATCTAGAAAGGAAATAAAAGGCAAAACTATCCCCTTTAAAGGTTTACCCCTAAAAATGCTTTTGTATATGCAATATATTGAAATAGTCTGCCCCCAACCAAATCCAGATCTCATCATCAGCACAGACAAGGTTCTCTTGGTCACTCAGTTGAGGGCACTCACTGTTGACCCACGAGTAAGGATGTGAGACCTTCTACCAGAAATGCTTGCTAACCCTTGATAAATAGTAATGCACAGGAAATATTTGCTGACTGAATGGAAGATTTTTAAGATTTCACTGAGTCAGTCCTCTTTAAGGGTTGTTTGCCTGTTTCTGATAACTAGGGTTTACAAGGACTGTCGTTTCTCTACACCAGGTGCTCATTTAGGGCAAATAGAGTGCAGCTGACTTAAGAATATCATCCTTCTAAAAGTACAACACAAGGTCTTAAAAGGTAAAACCTCACATTCTCATTTAAGTAAAAGCCAAGAAATGTGCTCTAAAGACCTCACTTCAATTAAAACTAATAGCATGTGGGAGTCTGTGGTTCTTACCATATGCTGTCCTGAATTCTCATAGTTGCCCTATTGGACCAGGATCAGCAAGACTGAAGGAGAGATGCTGAGGAGACTGCATCACTCTTCTCACTGCAATACTAGTGTTGATGAGTTTTGGAAAATAACTATTCTATTTGTCTGTAGGTCAGTGGTTCTCAAATTGTGTTTCCCTGTGCCAGGCCTCGGGTTAGAGATACATCAGGTCACTTCCTAACGTTGTCTGCTGTGGGCTGGTTGCTCCCACAAACAAAGCAAGAAAGAAGGAAGCTACCAATGTCAACGCCCTGTACAGGCATCTTGCTAAGTGCTTTCTTGCACATGGAAATTTAAAAAGAAACCACACAAGCACCCTATGTTGCGTCTGTAATATCACACTCACATCACAGCTGAGAAACCTGAAGCTCAAAAGTTATATATCATGCAAATGTATCTTCACATTACTATAACAAATACATGTGGGAAAATACATTTTATTTTTGCACTGACATAGATGAAATATTAGTACCTGCCACATTTCTACCTTCTTTTTCACTTCCTCCTTTTCTATAAACTCATTTAAATTTGCCAGGGCTTTGGCTGCCAGTATTCTCCTTGCTTCAACACTCAATTCAGACAGTAAAGCAGAGTGTGGAGTTGCTTCAGATAGTTCTTTGTTGTCCTGGGTTTCATGTCCAACTAAGAACTGGGCTTTGGAACCAGAGACACAATCCAAAGGACTTTGGTGAGTCCTGCTGCCCTCCTTAACAGAGCAAGGAGCCCAACCACCATGAATTTCACACTGACAGTGGCCTACTTGCTGGTAAGAAGGATTTAGATCCTTATGAATGTTTGCAAAATTGGGTGAACATGGTTCTCCAGGGTTGTGTGGGCCTGAAACATCTTCAGACAAAGCTCCACTCTGCTCTGCTTCCTTTGGAATGTTACTCCGATGGAAAAGGGGTGACTCATTATCTTTGAGTCCTTCTAAGCCTCCAAACTTAGACTGGCTCCAGAAGGAAAATGTGCTGCGAACCAATGCTTCTTTATGTAAATCTAGTTCTGGAGACTGTGGGACGTAACGATGGCTTACAGGCTTCAGCTGTCTGGAATTGTGGTGAAGCAAGACCTGGGCAGATACTGTCTGTGGAGTCTCCCCTTGTTCCATGAGGGACTCAGCCCTCTTTAAATTAGAGTCACTGTAGCTGAGATGCCTTTTCAGACCAGTCAAGGGATGAAGGCACTCAAAGTTCCGCCTCTTCCAAAGGGGGTCAAACTCTTGCTCACTGGAAAGAATCACATCTTGATTCTCAATATCTGTCACCACTGCACTGGGGTTAAATGGGTCAGATGCATCACTGTCATGCCTTAGTAACTCTTTGTCCAGTCGCATTGTAACCATCTCAGATACAGTCTTTTCAATTTCAGCAGAGAGATGAGGTCCTTCAAACACATCCTTCATTACCACTGGTCTGTTCTCAGCTAAGTCCAGCAGCAATTTGCAAACGAGGTGGATAATTTTTGGCACATGTTTCAGAAGCCGTGCCTCATAGCCATGAAGTAGGTGACGCTGGCGAATGAGATACTGAGTTAAGGTGACAGCATGTGCTTTGGGATCACAGCAAGAGAATATATTGCGGAGAGGAGTCAGAAACTGAGTAAATTCCCTTACACAGAGTAGCTGTCCTCTGGTTTGTATGGAATTGGGTCGCTTTGCCCGCACAAATATAATTGCTTGGTCAGCAGTCATTCTTGTTGCAAAAACTAAGTAACAGGCTATTAAGACACCTACAAAGTGAAGAAGAGAATATTGGTAATTTTTATCTATTTATCACTCTTTCATGATTTAAAACTTGAATATGTGTCAAGAAACCATATTAAATACAGGAATATTTTAAGGACAATTATGATAACTTTGTAACCCTGTGTACAGATTGCACTCTCTTTATTGTGAGAACTTTACCTGTCTATGTGGTACTCCCTCCGCATGACTGACTCATCTTGGTAACCCTGCACTGGCACAGTATAGCTGAATATGCAGGAGGGGAGGGAGAATGAGTGAACTGAACATCTGGCCCATCTATCCTTCTCCTTCTACCCAACTGCAACAGAGAAGAAAAAAATCCTGCTTCTATTTTCCACTCTAAACAACTCTTTTGAATTTCCACATAATCAGTTTATCTACTTTGTGTTTCCAACCTCCCATCCTGCTATCTTTGCCATGAATTGTTGGTATATTCGGGCCTGGTGGTCTACCTGCTCGGGTGGTTTATTCCTTGGAGATTATTCACATTCACAGCCTATTTTTCTTCCCGACAGTTTTTTCAGACTTGTATGTATGCTATTATGTATTTTTCTCCAGACCATGATGTAACTCTATTTTTCCATAATTATGGAAAACTAAGACATATTAAGGAAGCCAGCTTCAACAATGTAAACATTATGTATCTTATTAACATCTAATTAAAATGAGTAACTAATTAAAAGGTAATAGTTAATAAATTAATTAAAATATAACAGTCGATTAATATTAAAGTAGAAGGAAAATCAAATACACTTGTGCAATTCACAAGTTTGGGAATACCTTGTTACACAGGAAAATCAAAACCTCTGGAAGTGGCATGTTCACCAGTTCATAGTAGGGAACATGTCTTTCTCAACTAGGACATGGCAGATTTAATGGAAGTGTAAAATATCCACAAAGCTATCATGCTAATGTCCAGAAACAGAGATTTTGGCTTGACTTTCAGAGCTAACAACCTCTAGCAGAGCTGAGTCCCATCCCTGAGGAGGCTGTCAGGTGGTGGCAGATCTACAGGCAGGTGGACAGTACACTGTCCTGAGCTGCAAGTGTTTGATCAGATCAGATAACAATGAAGACTTCAACTCTAAGATCTTTATTTTTGCCCTAATATCAACATTGAAATAAGATTCTGCTAAGTCTTTAAATAAAATCACTGATTCTTATATAGAATTCTAGGCACAAATAGATTCTCCTTCACAAACAAAACCTTTATACTTCGAAAAGTCAAAAGCACATGAGCTTTGGAGTCAGTCATGGATTTAAATCTTGGTCCTACAACACATTAAACATAGTAAATAACTTAGCTTCTCTCCAAGTATAGTTTCTTCAACTCACATTGTTAGTAAAAGTTTTAAAAGACAGCAAATGTAAAATGCTTAGAACATATTAGTGAAACAATGCTTGCTATTTTCATTCTTATTTTGGTGAAGGAAAATCACATTTTTAAAAGACATGTATTAAAATGAGGTATTGATTCTTTTCCCTTTAAATAAGAAAATCAGAAAAAGAGTGGTTAGTTAGTTTTAGCAAGCTACCTGTTTACTAAATATGATGAATTTTCTGTCCTAAGTCATTCAAATATACTCTCACCAACATATAGTCATTGTTAACTACCTGTTTAAGATATTTCAAGTATTTTTTATTCACTTCTTCACCCCAACGCTTTAATAGGATTCTGAAGAATATTTATCCTTAGAAATTAGGAAATCTTAGTCCTTTTATGTTTAAATATGCCTAAAAGACACTAAAATCACCTCTTAGAATTTACCTGTTCGACCAAGCCCTGCGTGACAATGGACAGCCACTTTTCCTTCCTGTAAGGCAAATGTCATCACCTTCACCATATCTAGGATGGTGGTAAGAGATGCGACACCATAATCCTTCCACCCGAAATTATAGAAATAAACTAGGCAATGAAAAAGAGAAAGGAAAAAATAAACCAACATATAGGACAAATACTTGCAAAGACATTTGAAGAAAATGAGTGAATTCACGAAAAGTATAAAGACATAAGGTGTGCAGATCTTACTGAATACACAGGCCTAAAATAACAGGCTTTTAACATTTCTAGTAAGTTTATTGTTAACATTTCCTCACACAGCACATTCTATATTACTTAAGACAGTTCCTGCTGAAACAAAGCTGGAAAGAATTATGGAAAAGTAGAGTTACAAATTAATAAAGTCAATGATCCACACTAACATTACGCAGCCATAGAGGGAAAGCACACAGTACTGTTTTAAGATAAATGGCTGATAAATGGCTAAAGACAGTATATACAGATCTTCTACCCAGTGGAAAAAGAAAAGCTAGATACAAGCTTCTTTAAAACAAGTTTCAAGATAGCATGTGTTTATGCTTTCCACTGTGGTTTGAAGAACACATGTTGAGCAGATTCCATCCCAAAGCTCCTGTGACTGAGATTTTGGGATTGTCATAGAGGAAGCCTAGGCATCGGCAGGCTTGGGCAGCGGTAAAAGCATGAGTACTTCCAGGTTCCAATCCTGACTGTCATTTCTAAGCTGTGTGGCCTCATGCAAGTCAGTAACTCTTTAAAATCCTCTGGCCTTGTATGTAACTGTGTTACAGTTGCTTTAAAGATTAAATGACATAACAGTGTATGGCACATGCAGGCAGTAACTACATGTTAACCATTAAGACTATAAGGTCTTCTCTCAGAATAAAGAAACCCTGTACTTTTATTTGGTTATTTATTGTTATTATTACTATTTTTTTTAATTTCAGGTTAATTTGAAGGTACAAAGAAATAGGTTACCATTTTTGCATTTGTTAGGTATAGATCCTGCTGTAGTTGTGTCCCACCCCCAAGAGGCCCCAGGAGCCATATAGCCCCACGTTGTGCCCATTAAGTGGGAGCACGCCGATTCCCCTCCCTCCTTTTCTTTTCTCCCTTCCCCCACTTCTTGAATTGAATTGAGTTTTTCTTTTGTGTGGATGTATATTAGATCATCTACTGGCTTCATATATTCATATTAACATTGAGTACCTTGGATACTTGCTTTTCTATTTGTGTGATACTTTACTAAGAAGAAACCATTATTTAAAGTCAAAGTTAGCTCATTTCCACTTTTCACAGGCCTTACTACTAGGCAGGAAGTGTTTACTTTCATCACCTTTCAACTTAAGAAACAAGCAAACAAAAGTCTCTGGGCATTATCTTTGATAATTCATGGAGAGGAGGGTGGGAATAAACTTACTGCCAGCCTCCATGAAAACTTCAGGAAGGTATGTGAAGCCACTTTCTTGTTCCAGAGGGTTCCCACAGCTGGCATGCTCACCAGGGCGCTGCAGGTTGATTATTGTTTTTATGCCATGGCTTAAAGGAAAAGGAGCAATTAGTCATACTGGGACTGTGTATTAATGTGTATTAAGTATTAGCATTAATAAACACTACAAATTATTCTCAAAACCTTTAATTTCTTATTTAAAAATAAGCTTTTCACTACCTTCTGTTAAAAAGAAATAACTTTTTCACTTGAAGACAAAAGCAATGAAAGAAGAAAATACGAGTTTGCTCAGTACAGTGTGTGACCAATATGGCATTTACCTGAGGAACTGTTCAATGATGTGGTACTTCTCGAGAAGCTCAGAGGATGGGCGGGCCATAGCCAGGATATTATCAGTGACCCTGCAGATGTGGAAAGGGAGACATGAGATACACAGAACATAGAATGTTTCACCTTGAAGAAATGAGATATGATTTTTATCTATGATTTCAACAACTGTGTAAGAATATTCTTAGACGACTCTGGTTTCAATTTTGCATCAAGATTAGAGCTCTAAGAAACTCTGCTTTTTAAAATCTCTGCAAAAAATCCAAGACATAAATTATTTTTGGACTCAACAAAGTATTTTTAAGGACTCTCAAGACATTCTAGTGGACTTAGTGGAGAAACCTCAGTGGGCAGCAATGGTAACAGTCTCGATTAATTACTCAATGATTAGTGAGTAAATGAGGGGGCCACATGGGAGGCATTTTTAGTTACTCAATTATCTGACCCTGTTCCTTAAGATGTTAAATGTGGATAATAACGCCTGCTTCATAGTATTGGTCTGACAATTCAATACAATGTGGGTGTAAAGTCTTTAACATAAATCCTGGCACACAGTTATAAATAAATACTGAATTATTACAATTTAGCAACAAATATGGGTTTGGAATCAGGTGGGTCTAGTTTCAAACACTAGCTTTTCTACTTTCTAAGTTGGTAGCAAGTTACTTAGTCTCTCTTAAACTTAATTCCTTGATCAATAAAATAGCATTAGCAACTCACAAAAGTTTTATGAAGATAAGAGATAATAATTTGAAAGCATCTAGCACAGTGCTTGGCCTTTAGGCCAAATGGATGTTTACTGAATGAATGAATGTACAGAGGTCCAATAAATGGCTGTCACTCTTGTCAGGCCTCTGAGCACTGGCTGTACTCTATTCTGTTTAAATTTCTCATCAGTGGCGTGGTTAAAGATATACAAGGTTGTCTATTGGAAGTTGTAGGTGACATGAATCTTAGAGGAATAACAGAGATATTAAATTAGCAGGGCAGGATTCAAAATGCATCTCCCCCTCTGGAACAAAGCATGAAATTTAACATAATTTCCAAAGGTTCAGGACCACTAAATTTAATGATACTTAGTATACCATGAGGGTTGATGTGACAGGAAAGCAGCAGAGATGAAAAAGATGCAAATTCTTTCATCAACAATAAAACAAAAATATTAATGTGACATTACGCTAATGAGAAATTTTCTTGTCTGTGTCTCAGGAATGATCTTAGCTTCTTCAAGTGTGACAGTGCTAGATCAGAATATGATCTGTGGCGAACAATAATGACAGTGGACCTTAGACTGTATCACTACAGATATACCCAGCAAATCTAATATGAAAAAGTACACGTTGTAAGTTAGATAAGCTAACAAATATCTAATTAAAGGTGGGTTCACCGCTAGAATTCTTTAAATAGCAAATTCCTTTAAGTGTGTTTCAAATGTGATCTTATTAACATAACTTTTCAGAAGTCACTACATCAAAATAGATAAATACTTGACTAGTTTAATGTTACTAATAAAAAGAAGTATGATTCAAGAATAATATTAATTGCACTTATATACCATAAAAAAGGCAAGCATCTATGTTGTCTACTGAGCTATCAACTTGAAAAACTTCTATTAAGGCAGATTGAAGTGTATTTGTGTAAAAGTCTATCTTTTCATACAGAATAAAAGAAAGCATGAAACTGAAAAACCACAGAGATTATCTCATTCTCATACTTTTCCTAGATTTATAGCTGAATGTTTATTATTTCTAGCAATTTCTGAAATTTAAGAGCTACCTACCCATTTTTTAAAAGATAATTTACACATATCATTTCACTTGGTTAAAAAAAATCCTATGGTTTTGGTCTTATTGTTTCTGTTTTAAAGATGGAGAAACTGAGGTTCAATAGGCTACAATTACACAGCTGGTCTAGGGCAAAGCCAGACCTGACTAGCAAGGTGAGGTCCTGACTTCAAAGCCTTCCACAGCCCCTTTCACATGCTTGGCTCCCCACTCACAGGCAGCCTCCTTCATCTTATAGAGCTATGCAAGAATGACAGGACTGCTCACCAGGATGAGTAAACCCCCTTTATGGCTTGTTCCTCCTCACTCCAGCGGGCTGGGTTCTCATACTTGCACGCTCTACCACCACATGCCATGGAACATGCCATATGTCCAGGAATGACATGCCGCAAACGCTCTCCTACTTTTGTGTACTTTGGAGTCGGACGTTCTGAATTCTCTAGAACATACAAGGAAGGGAAGATTCACAATTCCACTCTCCAAATGAAACAGCAACATGGAAAACAGCTTCCATTTTATCTCAGGATGGCAGACGACGAGCCAGTGCTAAATTCCCTTCAGCTTGTCAAGAAAACAAAACCATTCATTTCCTTTTCATCTAAGTGTACTATCTCTTAATATCAAAAAAGCTTTTGCATATAATAATTTCTCCATAGGTGAGTAACAAGAGGAAGAAACAGTAAAGGGAGATCTTTTACAAGGAGATGAGTTTTGTTCAAAACTACATTTTCATTTAAAAAAACACACAAAGCATTCCATAATTTTATCTCCTCTTACATACATATCCTCTAAAATACTTACCACATAGACAGTAAAAAGTATAATGTAGAATTTACTGCCAATATTTTAAAAAGTATAAACACAACACAGTATAGTCACATTTCTTAAATTTAGATACAGAGGAGTGGCTATCTATAAGAAGAAAGAGAGGTTTACTTTTCCTCTTGGGGAAAGTTGTGTTTCCCTCGGCCTGGCTGACTGAAGATACTGCCATCATCACCTGGAGAGAGGACGAGGACAACAGCTTCGTGGCAGAGCTGGAGCCAGAGCCACGCTGGGCCTGCTGCAGCCGCAGGACCACATCAGAGGTAGAATGCCGGCGGCCCTGGAGAAAGGAGCTGAGGAAGTGCATGGCCGAGGGCCGCCGGGGTGTATCCTGTACCTGCATGGCACTTAGCTCCAGGGAGGCAAGAGCTGGAGACAGGGAGAAGTCAGCACCAGCTTACTCAGTGAGGAAGTTACGCGGAGACTCGAGCATCGTTCTGCATGATCTAAGAGCCATTCAGGATAGGCTGACGGTTTCCATAGAGACAAACAAAGAAACTACTGATTCCCACTTAGATCTGAACAGGAAAAATCTTATATGAATGGATTGTGTTGGGGACAAATTGTTCAAATGTAGGGATGAATAATATGCATTTTAAACAGAAAATTCCTAAATCAAGACTATTCTATTTTGTTTCTCAAACACACTTAACAGATCTGACCACTCGAAGAATCACCACCACAACAATATTGTAATGAATTTAGGAAAACGTTTTCATGATGTAAACATTGCCTTTTATACATATATTAAAAGGTTTAAATTATATTATTCCTTTCATAGCTATTCTCTGGATATTTTGGAAAAAATTCTCTGTCTACTCCTCTCTGGAATAGGGTAAAAAGTTAACTGTAATAAAGGGGGATATGTGGGACACCTAACGACATTATTAAAATATTTCATTTTTCTTAACCAACTCCCTCTATATATTCTTGATAGAATTTCTGAACACTTAGGCAGAACAAATAAAGACATTTTAAGAACTGATATATTATCAGAAGACATTTAATTTCATATTTTTAGTTTCATAATGTGAAAACCTGCTTCTTGGTAATGCCTCCACTGGATAGTTATAGTAGCCAGGCCTCTCAAAGACTCAAAAACACTGTTCTCTGCTTTCTGTTGCAGGGGGTGGGGAAGAAGCTTCAATGATGTCCTGGCAGTGGCATATGAAGAAAATTCACCAAGTATCACATTTTTGCAAGGAACTGGATGAGGGGGAGGTTAGGTTGCAACTTGAGGATAAAGGATATAAAGAAAACAAAGTTCAACAACCGCCAATGCATTCATTGTCCGCCTCCTCCCTTGTTAATGTCAGGCTGCACCCGCGCTCACTGTCTCTGCACAAACAGTATTTCAGTCGTGCAAGCAAGGAAACAAAACTACTGTACTGCCGCAAATAAGGCTTTTTTTCTGTTTTGTTTTAATGACTATACTAACCAAGCTCCTTTGAAAATGTTACCCACACCTCCCCAGCAATATGTATGTACTCTTGTCAAATACAACAGGAGCACAGAATCCCAATTTCATTCCCTAATTTTTACACCATGTGTAGTATTCATGCCTTTGTAATTTAGAATGTGGAAAGGAAAAACCTTTTTACTGGCTCGGAACCTGTAGCTCAAGCAGGTAGTATGCCAGCCACTGGCAAGTTCGAATCCAGCCCAGGCCTGCCAAACAACAATGACAACTACAACCAAAAAATAGCCAGGCGTTGTGGCGGGCACCTGTAGTCCCAGCTACTTGGGAGGCTGAGACAAGAGAATCCCTTAAGCCTAAGAGTTTGAGGTTATTGTGAGCTGTGATGCAATGGCACTCTACCCAGTATGACAGCTTGAGACTCTGTCTCAAAAAAGAAATAAATAAGGGCCACACCTGTGGCTCAGTGGGTGGGACGCTGGCCCCATGTACCAAGGGTGGTAGGTTCAAACCCGGCCCGGGCCAAGCTGCAACAAAAAATAGCCGGGCGTTGTGGTGGGCGTCTATAGTTCCAGCTACTTAGGAGGCTGAGGCAAGAGAATCACCTAAGCCCAGGAATTGGAGGTTGCTGTGAGCTCTGATGCTGTGGCACTCTACCGAGGGCAACATAGTGTGACTCTGTCTCAAATAAAAATAAATAAAATAAAATAAAATAATAAATGAAAAACCTTTTTACTGTCACCAATCCAGGAAGCACAGCTTTCCTGTTGGAAGAACAGTCTGAGGAATATTTTGGGCAAGGCCCTTAGGTCCCTCAGGGCAACATGGAAACAGCAGTGGCATAGAGATTTCACTTTCATAAAGGAAAGTGAACCTGATGGCAAGAGACCCTAAATGCTCAAACTAAGGAGTTGCGCATTTGCTGTTTGGGTAACTGGGAATTTGAGGTTTCTGTGCAAGTCTCTGTACTTCCAAGTGGGTGGCATCTTAACACAGTTCTGGAGAGGCAAGACCATGCAGTGGCCTGCGGATGGGGATGGCCCACAGTCACATACATGGGGGTACACTGCCATGGTGCTGGAGGACTGGGAGCTGGAGGTGATGCCCTGGCTCCAGCTTCAGTGAGTGGTGAGATATTGTGGACAGTCAACACAGGAGTCCACGCACCGCAAGCTCCATTTGAGATGCAAAGTGTTTAAGGCAGCTACTGGGAAGTTCTAGTCACTAAGTGATGTCTGGGGAAATGGTATTTAAGGACATCTACAGAGAAAAATCAAAAGTGACCCTTTCAACTGTATTGAAAATGAAAATGAATTTCATTAGATAAGGGGGAAATGTACCTCAGTCCCTACCCAACACTCTAGACTGGTTCCTTTCTTGTCCCTGACTACATATATATGGCTTTTCTGCTTATTTGTAATCATAATGCAAATACATTTTTTCCCATTTGGCTTTTGTCTTCTCACAATTTTCATTTACTGGAAGCACAATGATTAGGACACATCAACATGATGCATTATATTTCACCTTATAAGGATATTTAAGTTGTTATTAATGATTTTCATTTAAAAATAAGACAATAAATATTTTCATGACTAGAACCTTTTCATATCTGTTTCTCCTTCAATAAATTCCTAAGAATGATATGACTGGTGAGCAAAATTAATTTTCAAAGCTCATGTTTTTCAGTTGAGTCTACATGTCTTAAGAACCAAGTATGAAGAAGAATGAATGAACGAATGAACATTTTTTAGCAACTCATTGAATGTTTTTTTTCCTGAGGTAAAAGAGAAATACAGCATTAAAATAAAAATAAAGAAGACATCATCTCAGATAAGTTTTTGAGCCAACTGTCTTTATTCCAGAAACCTCATTATCTCCACCTGTACCCTTGTAAACACACATTTTTATTCACAGCATGTTGCTAAATACAATCATGTAAACAACTTTAAAGAGATTATTTTCTAATTCTTGGTATGAATAAACAATGTTATACTTGTACCAAATTGGTCTCTTTTTATATTCTTTCAAAATACTTTTTAATTTGTTAATTTTGTAAGCCAATTTAGTTACATATTCTATACTGTGGCTTCACACATCTGTAAAAAAGCATAGTTCAACCATTTATAAACCAATTAAAGATTTAAATTGGGATGAATTATAAACTGCTAATGACGAATTGTTCAGTCTCTTAGAACATTTGATTTAAAATGTTTGATTTTATTTAAAATCACCTATCAAAAAAAATAGAAGACTTGATTTTAGATAAACAGGAGCAGCAAGACTATTTTAACTTCCATTTCATGTTTTATGTGAAATGGGAAGTTTTAGAATGAGACTAATTTTATGAAGGACCACACTTTCAACAGGCATTCAAAAAGTAAGGAGTTTTCTGTGTGGAGGCCACAGAGTGTAATCAGAACTTCACTGACTTAAACTGTGTTCACCTTTGGGTTCTCCTTCCTCCACAAGTGTAACGTATTTGTCAGGCACAAGAACCAACACTACTGTTGTTTTCCCACTTACCAGCTAACAACTGATTTCTTGTTTCTTCCCACAACAATGTGTTTTTCTAAACACATAAGAAAAAATTTCAGTTTTCTCTATTTCAAAAGCATATAATTACAGGGACCACGACTTACTGTCTTGCTCTTCTCCTTACCTCCAAATATGCTATCTCTGGGGAAAAAAAAGCATGCTCCAGGAAAAAGTACTAAAATAATACAAAAGGTGAAATACATGACTAATTCTGTATTCCCTTAGGCTCCTGGAATCATCACACCTACATGAGAGGCCTTTCTTGAATTGGAAGCATAATGGGTACTGTGCTTAAGAGTCTCCAAACTATAACACTTTTGTGGCCACTGGACCATTTGCTGATGGGCAATCAAACAGAATCAAATTCAGAATAATACTTAAGGAAACTAATGAGATATTGGTCACCACAAATGTGAAATTAGCCACCCTTGTGATAAGCACAGTAAACAACAAAGAAACCCACTAAAAGGTACAAAAGATTACTCAGCTTTTTTCTCTTTAATTTCTACAAGTGGGCGTTTAAAACACTGAAAAGCCTAAGCAGATTCTGAAACACTAAGAACTTGTAATTTCCTTCTATACTCAAGATTTCATAAAGGGCTTCATTACTTAAACAAACCTGTATAACAACAGACCAAGAATGCAGTGGGTGCCCAGTGGGAGTGGGAGGCCCATCTATCTGCATTCTTAAGTCTGTAGGAGTTGCTTCCAGGAATTCCCTGCATAGTTGACTTTCCAGCTTTATGTTCTCCACTTCTTGTGATGGAAGGTTTACTTCTCACAAGGCAACTGACTATTCAACTGTTAGCTCAAAATGTTTTCTTTCTTTCTTTTTTTTTTTCCTTTTTCCCCTCTCCCCTCCCCTCCCTCTCTTTTGTTCTCTTTCTTTCTTCCTTTCTTTCTCCCTGTCCTCTCCTCCCCTTCCCTTCCTTCTTTCTTTTTTTGCTTGCTTGCCAGGTCTAATTAAGTAACCTAGGTTGGAGTGCAGTGGTTCAATCATAGCTTACAGCAACCTCAAACTCTTGGGGGGATCAAGTGATCCTCCTGCCTCAGCCTCCTGAGTAGCTGGGACTACAGGTGTGTACCACCATGCCCAGCCTCAAAATGTTTTCTAATATTGAGTCAAAATCAATTTTTCTATAAACATTGGTTCTAGTTCTTCCGTCTGAAAATTAAAAATAACCATCTTTTTGACTTGCAGATTTTTAAAGACCGACTTCTCCAAAACTTTCCCTCTTTGTACTAATCTCAGTGTTTCAAACATTCCTAGATTATGTCATTATTTCTTGACCTTTTACCATTATTCCTCTCCTTCTATGGGTGCTTCTTTTCTCTTCTTCACAGTTAAACTTCTAGACAAAGGTGACTGCATGCGTTATCTCCACTTGTCAACTGTCTCATCCTCAGCCTACTCAACTCTGGTCTTTAGCAATGACCTTTCAAGCTGGCATCTTTATAGTTCTCATCTACTTTGAGTAATCAGCAGGCAACACAATTGAAAACTTTGATTTAATTTTTACATATTTTTGAGAGGATTTTATTTTTTACTTGAATCAATCTCAAACTTAAGAGAAAAGATACTAATATAAAGGATATTTTTTCTTGAACTGTTTGAAAGTTGCTGACATGCTGCCCTATTATTCCAAATAATTTAGGGTATATTTCCCACAAAGACATTCTCCACAATTCTCCCAATCAGAAAATTACAGTTGAGATATTAGTATTTGCCCTCTATTCCTCAGACCTTGTTCACTCTTCACAGATTACTTCAAAAATGTTGCTTACAGTAAAAGTATTCACTGCAAAATCACATGTGGTATTTAGTTGTCCTTTTCACCACTTAACACTAGAATAAGTTCTATAGTTCTCTTCCTCAACTTTGATAACCCTGATGCTTTTGAAGAGTACAAGTCAGTTATTCTATAGAATGTCTCCCAATCTGGGCATATGTGTTTCCTCATGATTAGATTCAAGAAGCCCTGATATTTATTAGTGAAGAAACCAGTATCTGCTTGTTAGGTATGTATGTTCATTGCTATTAGGATTTCACTGCTAGCAGGCCCTCTCAGGGGACAGAGCTAAAGAATACATGTATTATACGCAGGCATATATAGTATTGCACATTTATATTTATATTTATATATATTTATACATATATATGAATATGTATATAAATATATATGTATTTATATTTATATATATGTATACATACATATTAAAAATCAAGAGTTTACCCTGATACTAGTAATTCCAACCCAACACCACAGGATTCCTTCTAATCCCCTCTCTTTCCACAAATATCCCTACAATGATCACTCAGTGAGAACCCTGGCTACTTTTACCCTTAATTTATTAACCTCTCTGACCAAACTCCCAATGTGTAAGTGATCTCCATCACTGGTGCTGCTCCCTCCTCTTTGTGGATGCCTCCCTCACCCCATTTGAACCCTAACACCTGAGCCAGGGGCTGTTGTAGATGCTTTTCTCACCCTGCCTGTGTCCTAACATCCTATGTAAGGTTATCCTGACATGCAGGAGCCCTCTTAACCTGACCTGAATTCTGAACCCCCTAGAATGTTCTAACCCTCTGGGCCAGTTCACCCTCCCACACAAACATTATCCTGCTTATAAGGATCATCACTGCTGGGCTGCCCTGCCATATACATATTCTCCTTATTTTGCTCGGCCAATTCGCCTCATTCCACCTCATTTGTAGATCAGAGATTCCATGTTCAGCCAAGCCAAGAAGATTAGAAGCTACTGCCTCTGCTCAACTTGCAAAGGGATATCACTCAAAAAAATGGGCTGCTCTTGGAAGAAGCCCAAGTGCCCATCGACCCACGAATGGATTAATAAATTGTGGTATACATACACCATGGAATATTATGCAGCCTTAAAGAAAGACAGAGACTTTACCTCTTTCATGTTTACATGGATGGAACTGGAACATATTCTTCTTAGCAAAGTATCTCAAGAATGGAAGAAAAAGTATCCAATGTATTCAGCCCTACAATGAAACTAATTTATAGCTTTGATATGAAAGCTATAACCCAATTGTAGCACAGAAATATGGGGAAAGGGGCAAGGGAGGGGAGGGGAGGGGGAGGATGGGTGGAGGGAGGGTAATTGATAGGACCACACCTACGGTGCATCTTAGAATGGTACAGGTGAAACTAAATGCAAAATATAAATGTCTGAACACAATAACTAAGAAAATGCCACAAAGGCTATGTTAACCAGTTCAATGAAACTATTTCAAATTGTATATAAAACCAGAACAATGTACCCCATGATTGCATTAATGTACACAGCTATGATTTAATTTAAAAAAAAAAAAAAAGGGCTGCTATCCAAGCTCCAGAGCCAAGGCTAGGAGATTCTGGCTTGGGAGAAAAATAAGCCTTTAAAACAGAGAACTCTAAAGCTCTCTCCAAAGAAAGTATCTTTATCTGAAATATAGTATGGGGAATTTCAAGCCCAAGGATGTTTTCAAAAATAGAGGCTTTGGTGTTGACCAATTAAGAGACACCTGTGAGTTACATGAAAGCAAGAAGCTAAACTGTAGACTAATTGGCTTAGCAGAGAGACTCAGAGAAAATACAACTAAGAAGTACTCTGATGAAGTAAGAACACACCTCAAAGACTGACCTCGAAAACCACCAGTGTCCAAATTTAATTGGATCAGACTGTGGGGCAACAGATGCTACAGGGCATGGTCAAAAACAACAGAGTTATCAGTGGGTTATTAGTGGAACCCAGCAGCTGGTTGCTAACAATTGAGTGAGACAGATTAACCAAGAGATTGGTGAAAAAAACAGAGCAAGAAAGCCCTGCTAAAATCACTGTCATCTCAGTGTGACTCTGTTTGGCGAACACATGCCCTCAAAGGAGTCACATCAAAGGCTTCAAATTATGGAGAAAACAGACTTCATGGTCTAGTCAGATTTCTAAATAGATAAGCCAACAACAACAAAAAGCAATTCTAGATGCTGATTTGCCCTCATTCCACCTCATTTGTAGATCAGAGATTCCATGCTCAGGCAAGCCAAGAAGATAAAATATTCAATTTTCAACAACAACAAAAAATAAATATGAAAAGAAGTAGGAAAGTTCAATCCATTCAAGGGAAAAATAACAATCAATAGAAACTACCTGCAAGAGGGCCCAAACAACAGATTTACCAAAGGCTTCAAAGCAGCCATTATAAACATGTTCAAAGTACTAAAGGAAATCATGTTTAAGAAAGTAAAGGAAGCTAATATGACAAGGTCTCATCACATGGAGAACATTCTTAAAAGGACAATGAAAAAGTCCAACAGTACATTTGAAGCAGTAGGATTACAGAACTTGATGAATGTCTGAAAGAGATTATATACATTGAAGGGCAGAAAAAATTGAAAAATGAAGAAACATAAACAGAGCCTCAGGAAATGTGGGATACCAATAAGTATACCAACATACACATCATGAATGTACCAAAAGGAGAGTGGAAAAAAGGAACAGAAAAAATTTTAGAAGATGTTAGAAGAAATAATAGCTTAAAACCTCCCAAATGTAATGAAAACATCAATCTACATCTAAGAAGTTCAACAGGATATACACAAAGAGATCCACACCAAAATAAATCATAGTAAAAATACTTTAAGAGTTCTCCATCAGAAAAAAACCTCGAATAGCAAATACATTACTCAGAAATAAGAACAAATCAGGAGGTATCCCATCACCAGACTTCAGGCTATACTATAAATCTATAGTGATCAAAACAGCATGGTACTGGCACAAAAACAGAGTGGTAGATTTATGGAACAGAATAGAGAACCAGGAGATGAACCCCACTACTTATCGGCATTTGATCTTCGAAAAGCCTATCAAAAATATTTAGTGGGGGAAAGACTCCCTATTTAACAAATGGTGCTGGGTGAACTGGATGGCAACCTGTAGAAGACTTAACTGGACCCCTCACCTTTCACCATTAACAAAAATTGATTCTCACTGGATAAAAGACTTAAATTTAAGACATGAAACTATAAAAATACTAGAAGAGAGTACAGAGAAAAAACTTGAAGAAATCAGCCTGGGGGAATATTTTATGAGGAGGATCACCCAGGCAATTGAAGCAACACGAAAAATACATTACTGGGATATGATCAAAATAATAGCTTTTGCACAGCCAAGAGCACAGTAAGTAAAGCAAACAGACAAACTTCAGAATGGGAGAAGATTTTTGCGGGTTATGTTTCTGACAAAGGTCTTATAACTAGAATCTACAGAGAACTCAAACTAATCAATAAGAAAAAAATACATAACCCTATTTGTATGTGGGCAAGAGACTTGAACAAAAACTTCTCTGATGAAGACAGGCGCATGGCCTACAAACACATGAAAAAATGCTCATCATCCTTAATCATCAGAGAAATGCAAATCAAAACCACTTTGAGATATCATCTAACTCCAGTAAGATTAGCCCACATCACAAAATCCCAAAACTACAGATGCTGGCATGGATGCAGAGAGAAGGGAACACTTCTACACTGCTGGTGGGAATGCAAGCTATTACGACCTTTTTGGAAAGAAGTTTGGAGAACACTCAAGGAACTAAAAGTAGA
>CAUYRH010071113.1:0-19272 GCA_963574655.1 Perodicticus potto | reverse complement strand
TTTTGAGACAGAGCCTCAAGCTGTCGCCCTGGATAGAGTGACGTGGCATCACAGCTCACAGCAACCTCCAATTCCTGGGCTCAAGCGAGTCTCCTGCCTCTGCCTCCCAAGTAGCTGGGACTACAGGCGCCCGGCCATTTTCTTTTGGTTGCAGCCATCATTGTTGTTTGGCGGGTCTGGGCTGGATTCGAACCCGCCAGCTCAGATGTACGTGGCTGGCGCCTTAGCCCGTTGAGCCACAGGCGCCGAGCCAATAGAGGAATTTTAAATCTAAGTATAATAAGCCAAGAAAACTGAGGCTGGAGACCAAACAAAAGGGCTGAGCTAACCTGAACACTACCATGTTGGTAAGGATAATTGCCAACCCTTACAGAATACATAAAAGTCTCCTACTTACTGTGTATTCTCTCATGCAGGAATCACCACCCTGAGTAGGTGCTATCTTTATCCACATCTTACACATTATGAAACCAAGACACCAAGTTACTTGTGCAAGTTTGCATAGCTACTATGTATCAGATCTTGTTAGCACACAGGTGCCACGTCCTCCAGATCCTGGGTCCTCCACAGGGGACTGACTTCCTGCAGCTCCATCCACAGGCAGCCTAATTGCTCAGGGCCGATCCTGGAGTCAGGAGAGGGCCTTGACAGAGAAGCCCGGGATGGAAACATGAAGCTGAATGAACGGGCCCTAAATAAATGTTTATTCATTGAACTTGACAGAAAAAATGCAATTTTATTTGGGCTCAAGTCCGAGGTTGTTACTGCAGCCCAGGTTCAGAATGTCCTCGTTTCTGTGGTATTTCGTGATCTTTATCCTAAAGGTAGAGATAGACCACATCTGTTCTGCTAATGAACTCAGTCTCTGCATGGAGGGAGGCAAGCTGCGAGGGGAACAGGGTGTAACTACCTGCACGAATGAGCGTTCACCACCTAATCAGACGGTGGTGTTCCTGAGCACTCTCTCAAATGTCCCTTCAAAGTCAAGGGTTGGACTTCCTGCTAATATAGGCCCGGTGGTTTTATGCTGTAGAATGATATCTCACTGGGAGAATGTGGGATGGAATGGGGAGGCAGGCTGTGGTTTTCTCCCAGAGGGAGAATCCAGAATGTTACAGACCTGATTTCCTCCTCTGGGCAGAGATGGGAAGTACGGTTCTGCTACTGGAAAGAGGTCAGATTCTTAACCTGTAAAAATATTGGTAAGGTGCACATAGTAAGGAGGGCAGAAGGTTTCTTGGCATTAGTCTAAAGGTAACAATCCACGTGATCAAACCTCCAAAAGTAGATGTGCACGTGTGTTTGCACAGCTATTTGCACCCTTATGTTGTACAGATACGTGTGTATATATGCATGCTTGCATTTTCTTAGTGTTCACCCGAGGCGTGTGTGCACAAGGATGTCTGGTGTGGCTGTGTCTGCACGCACACCCAGAAGAGCCATCTCTTCGGGGAGTGGTACTGCATTCTGGCAAGTGCCAGCCTCTGTTCAAGACCAAATGCTTCTAAAGGTATTAGGAATGTTTGTGTCATATTGTGATTCATTCAACAAGCACGATTTGGCAGCAGGTTCTGTGCTGTGCCCAAGTGCAGAAGGGGCCTCACTCCCTTTGTGTTGGGAGTCTCCCCTCACCCTCAGTTCCTCCCTGCTTACTCTCCCCGTCACAGGAACCAGCACCTGCCCATCCCTCCAGAAACCATGGCATCCTTGGCAACTACCACTCCAGATCCCTTTCATCACCTGCGCTTAACTGTGTGACCTTGGGCAAAACTCAGTTGTGCCTTTCTGTCCTGGAGTTTGCCTCTCCAAAACTCAGTTTTTGCTTTTGTAAAATGGGAATGATACTACCACCAGTTGTGAGGATTAAGATAAAGCTCAGAAAACATTCAGCACATATATGTGCTTTTAAAATGGGCACAGATGTGCTTAATTCTATCTCCTAAATACATGCAGAACCCATCCATCTCCCTCTCACCTGTCTACAGTATCCGGCTCCAGGCAACACTGCTCCCTGGTGCCCCCCTCCAGACTCACTCCCTCCAGCCAGACCACCAGCACTGCCTCCTTAGTGGGTTTCCCTAAGGCAGAGCTGATCTGGGCACAAAGCAGGAAAGAGGAGCTGCCCTCCACAGTCAGCCCTGATGGAGAGCCCAGAAGTCTCCCGAGTGACGCGGGTTGCCATTCGAGGTCTGTTTCTTTGTCCACCTCTTAGACTGTAAACCTTTCAAGGATGAAGAAGCTCATTCTCGTCTCTGTACTGGGTACCCACCATAGCTTGTGAGCATATTCTGTATATTCGGCGAGTGAATGAATGATTAAATGGGAGTGGCTGGGCTGAGCAAGGAGAATGGCACAGGAACATGATGTTTGAAAATCCCACGACCCAGCAGACTGCCTCTGGATCTGTCCCTGGTCCATAGCTGAGGGACTCCAGCCACTCCAGCCACTCCAGCTTTGTCAGCCCTCCACCCGCCTTCAAGGCCAGTCCTCACTCCATCCCCTGCCAGCAGCCTCTGGCCCTGCCCAGTCCTAACCTCACTTTCCCTGGGAAGTATCTGGGGCAGCCCTCTCCGTTGTCACTCCCCCTTGTCCTGTGACCTGTGCTTGGTGTCATGCGGTCGTGCCCTCGAGGAGCTCAAAGTCTTGTTGGGCCTTTCTGTCTCTACTAGGCTGGGAGCTCTTCGTGGGCAAGATCCGTGGGCTCTCTCCTCAGCAGCATCACTGCGTCCAGCAGTGGTTCAGACTCAGACATTGTCCACTCACAGCCCACACGGTCCCCTGAGCCTCTGTGGAGACAGATAGCGGGGTCAGAACAACACTGTTCTTTCTTACCGGCAGGCAGGACATTTGAAGTCTCTATAAGGAATGCTCCTCTTGTCTTCTGCCTATGGAGAGTTCTGGAAAGAACACAGATGTTCATGGAGGCGAGAGCTAAACAGCAAGCCCATGTCGGTGGGCAAGGGAGGGGGTGCTCCTGAGGTGGGCAGGGCAAAGGGTGAGCATGCAGAGCTCAACCGCTTGTGACTGAGGGTGTGGGGGGAGCACGGCTGTTTTTAGACCTGCTACTCATTTGGTGGCTCAGTATTTGCAATCTTTCCACTATAGCACAAACCCTTATCACTCAGCCATAAAGGTAGGCTCTTCCCCACAGATCAGTATCACGGGCTTGATGAGGACCCCACTTGGGGAAGAGAGTGTGTGATTGTACCAAGCAGATGTTAGGATCATTGATTGGGTTTTAATTCCTTCCTAGGAAAGTCAGAGGCTGAATCCAAGCAGCCCAGATCACTGAGGGAGAGAGAACCAGTGCTTTTGTTCCAGATTTCTCACCCTGAAATTAAGACACAGATTGTTCAAAAACCTGCCCAGCAGTAGCTGCATTTGGGGTGCCAGAAACCTGGCTCCCCCTCCCATCCTGCTCTACCTCATTCACCCTCCCTGTCCCCCAGAACCACATCTAGTTAGGCCTTGGTGATCTTGCTTTGCCTTCAAGCAGGGTTGTGGGTTCAGATTGGATCATTTCTATTGGTTCTACTTTTAAGCTCGGGGATTGTTTTCCTCTGTCCTCTTCATTCTCCTGCTGAGCCCATCCATCGAAATGTTTTTTTTTTTTTGAGACAGAGTCTCAAGCTGCTGCCCTGGGTAGAGTTCTGTGGCCTCACAGCTCACAGCAACCTCAAACTCCTTGGTTTAAGCAATTCTCTTGCCTCAGCCTCCCAATAGCTGACTATAGGCACCCGCCACAACGCCTGGCTATTTTTTGGTGGTAGTGGTCATTGTTGTTTGGCAGGCCCGGGCTGGACTCGAACCTGCCAGCTCTGGTGTACATGGCTGGTGCCCTAGCTACTGTGCTACAGGCACTGAGCCAGTTCTAATATTTCTGTTGGTTTCTTTTATATCTTCTATTTCCTTGCTGAAACTTTGGTTTTTTTAATTCATTTCAAGTGTGTTTAGAATTGTTTGTTGAGGCTCAGTGCCTGTGGCTCAACAGGCTAAGGCACCAGCCACATACACCTGAGCTGGCGGGTTCGAATCCAGTCTGGGCCCACCAAACAACAATGACGGCTGCAACCAAAAAATGGCCGGGCGTTGTGGCGGACGCCTGTAGTCCCAGCTACTTGAAAGGTGGAGGCAGGAGACTCGCTTGAGCCCAGGAATTGGAGGTTGCTGTGAGCTGTGATGCCATGGCACTCTATCTAGGGTGACAGCTTGAGGCTCTGTCTCCAAAAAAAATAATAATAATAATTGTTTGTTGAAACATTTTTTTTCCCAGTGGTAGTGGTAAGATAGGACTTTTATTAGAAGTTAGAAAGGAGTACAGAAAAAGTAAAAAGCACCAGAGCTTCTGGAAGGGGGAAAGAACTGAAGAACTCAGTTGGGAGTCTCCACGTGGGCCCTTTTATCAGGGGTCTTACGTCTAGAGGATTACACAGGGCTGGCAGTTGGTCCTTTACTGTCTTTGTTCCTGAGAAGGGATTAGGGTATGTGCTCCTACCCAAGGTGGAACCACCCAAAAAACCATCACAGGCTGCTTTGTTCATGATCTTATCAGAGTGTTGAAACATTTTTTAATGGGTGTTTTCAAATCTGTGTCAGATAACTCAAACTTCTTTGTTAAAGCAGTGTTCATATCTGTTGATTATTCTCTTTAAAGGTGAGGTTTTCCTGGTTCTTGGTATAAGTGATTGTTGGTCGAATCTTGGACATTTGGTGTATTTTGTGACAAGCAATAAGACTCTGGATCTTGTTTAAGTCTTGTACTTTAACAGACCTCCTCAGACATCATGCTGATGGGTAAAGGGGAAGGGCCACTTTATTATTTCCAGGTGCAGGTAGGAAGTCGAGCTTTTCAACTCAGTTTCCATTGACACTTAATGTTAGGAGGAGCTCCTTGTTACTACTTGGAGAGAATGAGAGTTTTAGCTTCCCATTAGGTCTTCCCTGATGCCACCTGACTAGGAGGGGCAGAAGTGCTTTATTACTGCTTACTATGTGGCTTCCACTAATGCTGTGGGGTTTCTCTGAGTCACCAGCTCCTCTAGCATGGAGTTAGCAATATAGGAGACCAAAAAAATTAAAAGCAAACAAGTAAACTCACCCCTCTGTTGTTTCTCAGGCCCCACAGTCCCTACTTTCTCTCCATCTTTTAGAGTCTTCTTTATATTGACATATTAGGAGTCTTATTTATATGTAATGACCTTGCAAAGTCTTCTTTACATTTATATTAATGTCCAGAGTTTTTAGCTATACTTAAGAAGAGTAGGGAAAAGTAAGGCTACTCTACCTTTCTGCTAAATTGTTTCATAACATACCTTGTGTTTCCAGATGAGCTAGTCTTCATTTTTTATATACACTTCTTTTGCAGAATTACTGAAGCATTTTCTGTGTTTAGGTGAACGTATAAGTTTTAGAATAAGAGTGTAGGTGTGGTTATTGGTATTTCATCAAATGTCAAGATTAAGGAGAACGAGCATCTTTTTGATGCTGAATATCTCTCTACCTCTCCAAGAAGCAATATGTTTGTCTTCTCAACATTCCTCAGCAGCGTCATTAATACTTTAAGTTTCTTCATATTGACCTTTTGATTTCTTGTTAAGTTTGCTCGTAAGTGTTTTATCCTTTGCTTATGGCAATTATAGATGGAACACTTTTCCATTGTCCCTTCTGACTGGTTATTAGTCGCACATGGGAATGCCATTAGTTTTTGCATATCAAATTTTCATTTGTTTTCTTTAAAACTGTAAAACCGTGTTCTTTTGTTACTTCTAGTGATTTTCAGTGATGGGTTTGGGGTATCAAATCATACCATGTAGAAGTAATTATATTTTTTAGCCTCCTTTATTTCCTTTCTCTTGGCCTTCCAGAGTACTGTTCAGTGATGGTGGTGGCACATTCTCATCTTGTTCCTGACTCTGGAGGGGACAGGTGCTTTTAGTATTTCACCACTACATGTGATCACATGTTAGATTTAGCTTTGCGATACTTTCCACAAAATAATGCAGGGGTCTGGGCTCATACCTGTAATCCTAACACTTTGGTAGGCCAAGGTTCAAGACTAGCCTGAGGAAGAGCAAAACCCCATCTGTACAAAAAAAGAGAAAAACTAGCCAGGCATGGTGGCACATGCCTGTGGTCCCAACTGCTCAGGAGGCTGAGGCAGGAGGATTGCTCGAGCCCAGGTGAGGTTATAGTATAGGATGATGATACCACTGCACTCTATCCTGGGTAACAAAACAAGACCCTGCCTCTAAAAGAAAAATAAATAATAATAATAATAATGCAGCAGAAAGGACTTAACTATTTCTATTCTTCCTCTTATTCCAACATAATAAATGAGACATTGGTCACAAATGTGTCTGAACTTTACCTCGTGGAGATTTATAAACACTCTCCTAAATAACGATTGGGTTAGAAAGAGAATACAAAAAAGATATCGTAGTGTGTTTAGAGAATAATCTAAACAAGAACAAAGCTGTATTAATCAGAAGTCTTGAAACACGTAACTTAAACTAGCTGAAGCAAAGAGGGGAATTTATTGACTCACGAAACCAAAGCAGCAGAAACATCAGGGTGGAGGTGGCCTCGGCGTGGGGCTGTGGTTTATCCGTCAGCACTTCCCAGAGCAAACACAGAAGCAGACACTCCGTGGGCATGCAAGCTCAGCTGGCCCTGAGGCTGCCAATGGCCTGTGCCACGTGTGGGGGAAGTCGAGACAGGCTCCAAGGGATGCTTGAGGGACACCTGGCCGAACTTGGGAAGTTTGCACCTGGTATGGGGATGCCATTGGTTATGTGTTATCAATAAGAGGAAAGGAACCTAAGTTAAAGCAAAATGAAGGTTCACAGCACAGACCTCGTTCTCACACTGGTGTCCTGGTGTTTTCCCAAGTGGGAGTAGAAGGCGGGCAGGAGAGAGAGAAAGAGAAGGAGAGTTACAGTTGGTGCACCTCAAGGGATGCCAAGGGGTAAGGGCCCCAGTCTCTGTGTCAACCCTCAGAACCTCCGTCGCAGTATTCTGCAGGGAGCTGCATCTCTGAGAGAATGGAGATGAGGGGTCTGGTTATCAGTGGCCTTTGTCCCTTTGTAGGACCATTATTCCTGTTCAACGGCATAGATTTATTGAGTGTCTACTGTGTGCAGTAGGGATTGGAGTCCCAGGAAGCAATAGAGGGGCTGGTCCTGGTTCATCTCATGCCCCTCCCTCACCCCATACTCCTGCCATAGAAATTACCTGCGCTACCCCAAATCTTTCCTGTTACTTTACACCTCAATGCCTTTGCATGTGGTGTTCTGTCTACCTGGAGTGCCCCCTTTCTTTCTGGTAAACTCCTCTGAGGACACGGCTCAAGAGTCTCTTCTTCCGTAAAGTGTGTCCTGCTCAGCACAGTTGATTTCTCCCTCCTGGTGTCACCAGAAACCTGGTGCCCACCCCTCCCAGCTGCACCCACACTCGCGCCTCCCCCTGAACTAGTCTCCTTCGTTGGCAAATGAAATGAATGAATCATGACGGCAGTTACTGTGATCAAGTGCACTACTCAGGCGCCAGCCCTCAGCAGCGTGGCCACTCCTTACGAAGGGCATGGGATGGGGGAGGGGCCTGAGGAGGGAACCCCAGCCCTGGAGCAGACCCCACCTGCTTGCAATATGTACCCCGTGAATACTACTGTGTCTCCCGGTCCAGATTGCTGTATGACAGAGGCACCATGTGTAGTAGGCTGTGGGGAGACACGGGGTGCAGGAGCCCTGACCCAAGCCTTTCTGTTCCCAGGAACCCCACCAAAGGCAAGGTAAGATCCTCTGAACTTCCTTTCAGCAAAAGGTCTTTTGAGGCTTTCGTTGAGCTGGATGAGCGTGTGGTTTCAAGGCTGTGGTGGGGCTTTCCACATCTTTCCCTTCTGGGTTGCCCCAAAAGGCTCACAGACACCTTCAGGTCCGTGGAGTTTTGCACAGAAGCATTTGGCCTCACATTGTCTTTCTTGGAAAGCATTGCAGATGCTGGGGATGGTTGGTGCACAGGGAAGTGGCTTTACACTATGGCACATTCAGAAAGTGTCGTGGCCAGGAACTCTAAGGACCACTTGGGCTCAGTAAGGCACTTTTTGTTTCCAGTGAACAAACCTAACAGTCAGACATTTTGCCTGAAAGTGGCTATTAACACGTTGTGAAACCCTGGTGTATGGTGGAAGGCCGGGACTCGGGAGGCGGGGAGACCCAGGATCCAGGATCTCTGCATCTCCCCGGGTGAGAGAACACCACCAATAAAATGGGGAGAATAGTCCTTCCTGCCTTCAAGGAGATATTGCAATCCTGGAGATGATGGACTTGAAACTCTCCAAGGGGAGAAGGGAAAGTAGCATTGATTAGTGCCATATCGTATGT
The DNA here is from genome assembly GCA_963574655.1 of Perodicticus potto. Classification (NCBI taxonomy): domain Eukaryota; kingdom Metazoa; phylum Chordata; class Mammalia; order Primates; family Lorisidae; genus Perodicticus; species Perodicticus potto. Next base: position 10,894 of record CAUYRH010071113.1, on the reverse strand, counting down.
AAACGCTAATTTTAATTCACTTCTGATCACTATCATTATTACTTAGATCTGACAAGGAGGTCTGATACTTTAAGGTTTCATAATAACAGAGGCAACTGACAATACCAAGTGTTGCCGAGCAGATATACTGCTGGTGGGAATGCAAAATGGCACAACCACCTTGGACAACAGTTTGGCAGTGTCTTATAAAAATTAAAAATCCACCTTCTTATGACTCCGAAATCCCTACTCCTTAGGTACCTAGCCAAGAGAAATGAAAGCTTTTGTTTCCACAAAAACGTGTATGCAAAAGTTAATCATTCAAATGTCCCTCAAATGAAAATGTTGAACAAATTGTGGTACATTCATACAGTGGAATGCTGCTCAGCGATGAAAAGGAACAAACTATTGATACACACAACATAGGTGAATTTCACATGCACTAGGCCAAGATGAAGATACCAGACTAAAAATAAAGAAGAAATTATGACCTACTTGATGCTTCATTTATAAGACATTCTGTAAAAGACAAAACTCCAGGAACAGAAACTAAAAGCAGAGACTCAAGCAGATACTTTTACACCAGTCCATAAGCAGCATCATTCACTAACGGATACAAATAGCCCAGATGTCCATCAGCAGATGAACAAATTGTGATATATACAGACAATCTGGTATTATTTAGCCTTAAAAAGGAAGGTGATTCTGCATGCTAACAAATTGGCTGCATCTTGAGGAAATTATGCTAAATGAAATAAGCCGGACACAAAAGGACAGATGCTGGATGATTTCACTTGTGCGCAGTACCTAGAATATTCAAGTTCATAGAGACAGAAAGTGAAATAGAAGTAACCAGGAGCTAGGAGAGGGAGAATTGAGGAATTATTGTGTAATGGGCACAGAATTTCTGTTTGGGATGATGGAAAAGTTCTGAAAATGAATATTGATGATGGGTTCACAGCATTGTGAATGTACTTAGTGCCATTCGATTGTACACTTAAAAATGGTTAAAATGGTAAATTTTATGTTATTTCTATTTTACCACAATTTTTTTTTAAACTGTAGGAATGGAGAACAGACGATTCTGTTAGTGATAGCCAAGTATTAAGGGTGAGGGGTTTGGTAGGAGGATGGAATTTTCAGGGGGGTGATGAAACTGTTGTCATGGTGGTCACTCACCTATTCATTTGTCAGAATGCAAAGAAATGTACACCAAAAAGAATGTATGTTACTCCATGTAAGTTTAAAATAAAATTTTAAAAACTAGAGATGTTCCAGCTGGACCCTAATTATTCTTGCCGATTTGTTCACCTAAGTAACTTGTTCATATTAAGTAATATGAATTTGTTCATATTAAGTAACTCTACCTACCCCCTAAGCGTGGCACCAGGAACCCAGGTCCCCAGGAACCCTAGGGATGGACACCAAGACGGATGAAAGGAAATGAGAACCGTGTGACCATCATAGTTTTAACTGAGATAAAAATGTGTCAGGAATTTTTTCCTTGGAGGCCAAGTCTGAAATCTGGTGATTGCAGATGCTTTAATACCTTCTTAAGTGAGTTTTTAGTTAAGATGTTTGTTCATTGGCCCTTCCTACCTGCCTTCTTTACTTTGCCTCCTTTCCATGCTGTGGTTTTAAAATCCATCTTTGGTTTTGGTTTAGTTTTAGTTTGTTTGTTGCTACCCCCACCCCCACCCCTAAAGCGGGGTTGTTCTGAAACTAGGAAAATAGCTCATGTTTTTAGGATTTTCAGTGAGTCTCCTCTGCCTCTCCTGGTGCAGGAGCCAGGATCTCTTCCCTCCTGACTACTGCATTCAGCCTGCTGTCAGCTTCTTCCTCCTGTATTCCCAGAAATCAGCTAAAAGGAGTGGTTCATTCTCAAATGAGAGAGACTCGCTTCAACAAAAAAAGAGAAAATGATGGGTCATGAAACTTAAAAGTCTCAGACGGCTGGCTTCAGGTATGGCTGGATCCAGCAGCTAATGAGTATCAGCAGGATTCTCTGTCTCTCTATCTTTTCCTTCCTGTCTTTCCCAAGGTCCCTCCATTTGACTCTGGATGTCCACTGTGCTGGCTGCTCACAGCTGCAGCTCCTTAGCATGTGAGTGAGGGCTGGGGCAGCAGAAGCCAGATGCTAGGAAAGCTGGTCTGCTAAAGAACACCACACCCCACATCACTTGCTTTCTTCTCATTATTTTCCTTTGTAAGAAGCCATCTGACAAGGCTTTATTTTGATTTCAGCATCTATGTGCATCACATTGGACCAGGCCCCCTACAGTCCCAGCAGCCAAACTAAAGTCCACAAGTTTAGGGACTCTCTGGGTCCACTGCTACAGATTGTGACTAAGCAGCCATCCAGCAAGTGACAAAATGCAGTTTCTTTACTCGTTTGTTTAACAGACCCGGGCCGAGCATCCACTCTATGCCAGGCTGCCTGGGTGCAGGGAGCACAGAGATGGGAACGTAAATACCTGCCTTAAGAGCTCACAGTCTAACAAGAAGCAGATAGAAGCAGATTTGCAAAAGAGGTGTTTATATAAGAACAACAGGGCCCTGAAAGAGGCCTCTTAATTTCATAGTAAATAGTAAACAAAGGTTTCATTGGAACTAAATTTTGAAAATAGAAACCCAAAATTATTTAAAATGTTAATTTTATATTTTAAAATGTTTAAACTACAGTTACAACTCTGGGAGAATTTTTGTTTTGTTTTGTTTTGCAGTTTTTGGCCGGGGCTGGGCTTCCCCACCACCACCACCACCACCTCCGGCATATGGCCCTACTCCTTTGAGCCACAGGCGCTGCCCTCGGGGAGAATTTTTTAAATGAATAAAGAATTTTTTTCTTTTTTAGTGGTATTTTGCCAATAAATTTGTATGTGAAAGTACCTTAAGGTCGTACACATTTAAATGTCACAATATATTAATAAAGAGAGTCATTCATTCTCCTAAAAACATTCAAGGGGCTCCACCAATTTTTCTGCAAGACTTCCTCTTTTTTTTTGCAGTTTTTGGCCAAGACCAGGTTTGAACCCACCCCCTCTGGTATATGGGGCCCGCACCCTACTCCTTTGAGCCACAGGTGCCGCCCTTCCTTTTTTTTTAATTGCACTTACTCCGCCCTTGTTTGTCTGGTTTGGTTGACAGCTGGGCTCACTCTGCGAAGATGCAGCCCCATATGCTGAGGTCTCAGCATCTGATCCACCAGGCCTTCAGCATCACGCCCATCAACTTCATGAAACTGCAACTTTGTACAAGATGTGCAGTTCTACCTGCAGTGGGATCTGATCATATAATGTAGTCTCAAAGACCAGGAGCAAAAAGAGGTCCAGGCCAGGTTTATTGAAAGGGACGGAGACTGGGCAGGGCAAAGATGGGGGTGTCGGGGGTGGGAAAATTCCACACTTTGCCCAGAGGGCTTTGGTGGGTTAGGATCCTTTGGCTGGATTTGGGAGTGAAGTTAATTGGGTCCTTGTGTCCTTTGTTTTTGAAGGGGAAGGTTTGTGTAGGGCCACGTTAGACTCCCCCCCGAACGGCAGGTGCATTTATTATTTTTTTTTAATTGTTGGGGATTTATTGAGGGTACAAAGAACCAGGTTACATTGATTGCTTTTTTAGGTAAAGTCCCTCTTATAATTGTGTCCTGCCCCCAAAAGATATGTCATACACAGAGACCTCCCCACCACCCCCCATCTTACCCTCTCTGTGCTCTCCCCTTCCTCCACTCCCCACCGTGTACTAGGTCATTAATTCTCCTCATAACAGTATTCAGTACCTAGGAGTCATGCTTTTCCATTCTTGTGATGCTTTACTAAGAATAATGTGTTCCACTTCCAACCAGGTTAACACAAAGGATGTAAAGTCTCCATCTTCTTTAATGGCTGAATAGTATTCCATAGTGTACATATACCACAGCTTGTTAATCCATTCCTGGGTTGGCGGGCATTTAGGCTCTTTCCACATTTTACATTTATAACACATGTGGGTCATCTGGACACTGCCTGGCCAAGACAGTGGCACCATGACCGGGGTGGACGCTGGTGCTAACAGGCAGGTGTGCTGAGAGAATTGATTTTAAAAAGGGTCAGTGTAAGTTATCATGATTTCTGTGTCATGATGACTGTGGCTTCTCTGTGAAGCCTCAGATACGGAATCGTCACATGATACTGAATTGTCACTGTAGTCGACTGGTTTTTCTCCTGAAATATACATCTGATCCGTTGCAGCCTTGACTCCTTAAATCCCTACCCATCCTCAACCCTTGGAGGTCCCTGCAGTGGGGTCCCCCAGCTGACGCCCCAGCTCCTTACACAGCCCCTGAGCTCCTGGCCTGGCCTGCCTTTGTACTTCTGTTTCCGCACTCGGGTTGCTGGTTCACATCACACACCCTCCTGCCCCTTGATCCTAGCAGCCATCTATCTCCTCCTTCCTGAGTCCCCACAGACCCTTCCTGAGTCCCCTGAGACCCAGTGAGCCCCACTGACTGCACCTGCCTCTTCCCCAGCTCCTTGTCTTATTCCCAGGGCCAAACCCAGAGAACTGAAGAAGTACTTCAATAAAAATGAAGACAGGGAGAAAAAAAAGAAATTCACATTTTTTATTTTGTCCAAGGACAGTGTAGCGCTTGAGCCTAAAGTTTCCCCCAAGCTCACAGTGGCTAGAGCAGTGAGGGTCACAAGTCCCCTTGGCCCCCATGGATGTCACGGTTTGGGGCCCAGGGTGACCCAGACTTGTGTGCTCATCAGAGTCACCAGGTGCAGGCACAGACACAAGCCCCTGGACACTGCCCTGCAGAGTCCCCTCTGGCATTGGGCTCAGGAATCTGTTTCCTTTTTTTTTTTTTTTTTTGAGACAGAGCCTCAAGCTGTCACCCTGGATAGAGTGCCGTAGCATCACAGCTCACAGCAATCTCCAATTCCTGGGCTCAAGTGAGTCTCTTGCCTCCGCCTCCCAAGTAACTGGGACTACAGGCGCCCGCCACAACGCCCGGCCATTTTTTAGATGCAGCCGTCATTGTTGTTTGGCGGGCCCAGGCCGGATTTGAACCCGCAGCTCAGGTGTACGTGGCTGGCACCTTAGCCCACTGTGCCACAGGCGCCAAGCTAGGAATCTGTTTCTTAACAAACTGCCTAGCTGGTGGTGCTGTCTGGCCTGGGCCCTGGGGCAGCCTGAGCAAGGTAGCATCAGGTGACTCCAGCCCACCAGCTCAGTAACGTGGCTTCATTCGATTGTTTTCATTTTCTGCAGCTGCTGTAACAAATCACGGCAAACTCAGTGCTTGAAAACAACAGATTTACTCTTTTGCAGTTCTGGGGTCAGAAGTCCAAAATGGGTCTTAAGGAGCAAACATCAGCGTGTGGGTGGGGCCGCATCACTCTGATCGTTCTCCATCATCACGCCATCTTGTCCTGTTTGACTTCTCATCTCCTTCTATAAGGACACTGTGAGGACACCAGGCCTACCTGGATAACCCAGGGTCATCTCCCTATCTGAAGTTCTGACCTTAATCACTTGGCAAAGTGTCCTTTGCTGAATGCATTAGCTTCCGGTGGCTGCTGCTGTAAGCACCACAAACTGGGACAGCATAAAACAATAGAGTTTCTCAGTTCTGGAGGCCAAGAGTCCAAACTCAAGGTGCCGGCAGGGCCATGCTCCTTCCAAAGGCTGTAGAGATGGACCTTCCTGCTTCTTCCAGTTTCTGGTGGCTCGTCTGCTCATGGAGGTGGCACTCCAGTCCCTGCCTCCCTCTCCACATGGCTTCTTCTCTCCATGTCTGTGCATCGTCTTCTGATAAGGACATCAGTCAGATTGGGTTTAGTGCCCATCCTAATCCACTATGACCTCATCTTAACTATCACACCTGCAAAGACCCTATTTCCAGATAAGGCCACATTTTAAGGTTCCAAGAAGACATGAACTCTGGAAAGACACCGTACAACCCAGGACACTCACAGTTCAGGGCCTGAGGACTTGGACATCTTTGGGGACCGTTATCTGCCTCCCACATTAATCGTCACACATTAGGTGAAACAGGTGCAGCTGAATTTACTTCATAGCCCAGGAAACAAAGGCACAGAGAGGGGTGCCAACTTGTCTGCAGTTCCATGGCTGGTCATTACCAGCAAAGCTGGGCCTGAACCCAGGTTCAGCAAAGCTGTATCCTGACCTGTTTCTTCAAACTAAAGCTAGACCTGGCCAGTAACGATCTGCCTCACTCTGGACCCCAAAGTGTGTTCCCTCCCTCATCCCTCTCTGGTCCCAGTTCAACACAAACCACAAGCCGAAGGATAAGAGGGAACAGGGAAGGAGTGAGGTGACAATATTAAGCCCTCCTTTCTTCCAGGCCGTTTCATTTGTGTCACCTGATTTAATTCCTACAAACAGCCCTATAGTGTCAGTATTATTGTTCCCATTTTACAGATGAGGAAACTGAGTCTCTAAGAGAAAGTCATTGACTCTGGCCAGGTTTTTAAGCTAGGTCAGCCAGATCAGCCAGATCTTGAACTCCATGGCTAGCCCTTTGGTGGGCCTGCTGCCTGGTCCTGCTGCCGCTGCCACATAGCCCACCCCTTCCTTTACTGGAGACTGTGTGTGCTTAGCCAGGTACAAAGTAGGCCTGGTCCCACAAAGCCTCCGCCTATGGGACAGGTGGCCTCTCATTGGCAAATCTTTGATGTTTGCTCCCTGGACATCAGGGAAGTCCCAGATGCTCAGCTGTTCTGCTCCTTTGAAGTCCAAGCCAAACAGACCTGGGCAGGAGCCCAGAGTGCCTGCCAGTAAGGACAGAGCCTCTCTGAGGACAGCTGCAGCTGCAGCCACAGCCTGGACATGAGGAGCTAAGGGCTGAATGCCACTTAACAGGACTTCAGCTCGTCTAATTCCCCTCAGCCCTTGCCTTGTAATTCCAGCCCTGCTATGTCCTGCTTATAACCTTGGGGAGTCACTTTATCGCTCCAGGCCTCAGTTTCCCCATGTGTAGCAGTAGGGGTCAGTTTGCCACCATCCCTGCTGCATGTCAGTATCAGCACAGGAACCAGGCAACTGAGCTGAGTCTCTAGTTGACGGTTATTTACTGTTTGTCTGAAGATGTGAACCCTCAGGCCACATGGTCCTTTGAACAGCCCTGAACACCGTGTCGGGGCCAGAACATCATGGCTTTTGAGATGAATCAATTTCTGGAGCATGAAAAGTAACAGTGCAATCAACAGTAATCTTAGTTGGAGACCTTTGGGAGTGAGCTGGGAGAGAGCAGGCGAGGCCATCCTGGGGTGGGACTGCAGCCTCGCTGTGCAGGAACCTCACTGCTTCCCCGTCATACTCCACTGGGGACTGTTTAGGCTCTGAGCCTCTCTGAGCCTCTCTGAGCCTCCCTGCTAAATGCAGATGCCTCAGCAGGTGATTTTGAGCACTGCCCAGCAAGGTGAGGAAGGATGAACACTTGCAAACGTTCTGTTTGGACAAGGAATTGTAGTAATAGCCGCGTTGCTCTGAGACTCCATGGAAGTGTTCATCTTGTGCCCAGACACTGCTAGCAGAGTCTTACTTTTTTTTTCCTGTTCTTGCATGAAGACATCATTGGGTCTTGCTCTTCCTGAGGCCACCTCTTCCAAGGTGGCATTTGCTATTAAACTGTCACCTTCAGATAACAATGAGGCTACTTGTGGGAGGGGCCTCACTAATACATTTGCAGGTGGCGCAAAACCAAGCTGGCTACTGGGTAGCATGCCACATTGCAGAGCCTATTTTAGGCTGAGGGTGGCGGCAGACTGGATGACAATGGGGGCTGAGGGCCACCGGCCCTGCTGTCTGCAGTGAGCATCAACTGAGAGGTCCGACTTGTGCCACCATGTCCTGTGGCCTTGTACGGTAGTGAGAAGGCAGAGAGGTCACCGGTTCTGTCCCTTCGTACCACTGCCCGTGTACAAAGTTGCTCGCGTCCCGTCAGTTACTTAGGATGGGTCTGCTGGTGGCTTGGGCTTGTGCAGAGTCCTGTTCTGTTGTGCGGTTCTCGTTCTTGTTCTTGTTTTTGAAGATGTGTCCTGTAGATGCAATTTCATTCACGTTTTTGAAAAAAGGTGGAAATGTAGCAGGTGGGTTGCTCTGAGAAGCCTGAGGGCAGGTTGTGATGCTGCGTCAGTGCTCACTCAGCCATCAAACTGCTCTTCCTTTCTAACAGCCCTATAAGACATAATTTACTTACTAAGCAGATTTTCCATTTAAATGTACAATTGTGCAGGTGCAGTGGCTCAGGGCTGTAATCCAAGTCCTCTGGAAGGCACATAGGGTGGATCACCTGAGCTCACAAGTTCAAAACCAGCCTGAGCTAGAGCAAGACCCCATCTCTACTAAAAATAGAAAAATTAAACAGGTGTGTAGCAGGCATCTATAGTCCCAGCTACTTGAGAGGCTGAGGCCAGAGGATCTCTTGAGCCCAAGACTTTGAGGCTACTGTGAGCTACAACCTCACAACTCTACCCAGGGCAACAGAGTGAGACTTCCCCCCCCCAAAATGTACAATTCAATGGTTTTCATTATACTCACAGAGTTGTGCAACCAACACCATAATAAATTTCAGAAAATTTTTTTAATTTCAGATTACTACAGGGGCACATATGTTTTGGTCACATAGTTTGTTTTTGTATGTTTAAAGTCAAAGTTATAGGTGTGCCCTTCACTGGAAAGTGTGCTATATACCTGTGTAATGTACCTGTTGGGCAGGAGATTACCCATTCCCTCTCTCCCTCCACCCAACCTAAATTTCAATGAGTTTTGCTTCTATATGAGCATAGAGGTGTTGATCAATTAGTTCTAATTTAGTTTGAGTACATGTGGTATTTGTTTTCCTATTTTTGCAATTCTTAAGAGAACGGTCCTCAATTCTATCCAGGTTGTTCCAGAAGATATGACTCGGTAGATCTCCAGCATTTTATGACTGAATAATATTCCACGGTATGGCTTGGCGCCCATAGCACAGTGGTTACGGCGTCAGCCACATACACCGAGGCTGGCGGGTTCAAACCCAGCCCAGGCCAGCTAAGCAACAATGACCACTGCAACAGAAAAATAGCCAGGCATTGTGGTGGGTGCCTGTAGTCCCAGCTACTTGGGAGGCTGAGACAAGAGAATCGCTTAAGCCCAAAAATCTGAGGTTGCTGTGAGCTGGAACACCATGGCACTCTACTGAGGGTAACATAGTGAGATTCTGTCTCATTAAAAAAAAAAAATTCCGTGGTATAACACAATTTATTAATCCATTCATGTATTGAAAGGCACTTGGATTGTTTCCACATCCTTGTGTTTGTGAATTGTGCTGCTATAAACATTTGAGTACAAGTATCTTTATGATAAAATGTCCTTTTTTTCCTTTGGATAAATATCTAATAGTGGGATTGTAGAATCAAATGGTAGGTCTACTTTAAGTTCTTCAAGGAATCTCCATCCTACTGTCTATAGAGGTTGTACTAGTTTGCAGTCCCCACGACAACGTATAAGTATTTCTTTCTCTTCGCATCCACACCAGCATCTGGTGGCTTTGGGACCTTATGATGTGGGCCATTCTCACTGGGGTTAGGTGATATGTCAATATGGTTTTGATTTGCACTTTCCTAGTGGTTAGAGATGATGAGATTTTTTTCATGGGTGTGTTGGCCATTTGTCTATCTTTGTAAGAGAAGTTTCCGTTATGTCTCTTGCCCAATTTTTAATCTTGTTTGAATTTTAATCTTGATCTTTTCTTGTTTATTTGTTTGAGTTCTTTGTAGACTGTGGTTATCGGCCCTCTATCGGATGCGTGGCTTACAGATATCTTCTCCCACGTCTCTTTGCTTTGTTGATTGTGTCCTTGGCTGTACAGAAACTTTTTAGCTTGATCAAATCTCATTTATTTATTTTAGTTGTTGCTGCAACATAACTGCAACTTGAATGTATTCTTCATAAATTCTTTCTCTAGGCCGTTATCTTTAAGAGTTTTCCCCATACTTTCTTCTAGGATTTTTATAGTTTCATCTCTTAGCTTTGAAGCTTTTATCCAGTATGAGTTAAATTTTGTGAGTGGTGAGAGGCATAGGTCCCGTCTCACAACCAGATCTTGAAAATTAGTTCTACACTTCATATAGAATCAGAAAAGACAGGCTCGGCGCCTGTGGCTCAATGGGCTAAGGCGCCAGTCACGTACACCTGAGCTGGCGGGTTCGAATCCAGCCTGGGCCCGCCAAACAACAATGACAGCTGCAACCAAAAAATGGCCAGGTGTTGTGGCGGGTGCCTGTAGTCCCAGCTACTTGGGAGGCGGAGGCAGGAGACTCGCTTGAGCCCAGTAATTGGAGGTTGCTGTGAGCTGTGATGCCACAGCCCTCTATCCAAGGTGACAGCTTGAGGCTCTGTCTCAAAAAAAAAAAAAAGAAAGAAAAAAAAGACCTCAAAGAGCCAATGCAATCGTACAAAATAAAAACAAATCTGGAAGCATCACTTTACCAGACTTCAGGCTATAACACAAAGCTATGGTGATCAAACAGCATGAACGGTAATGGCATAAAAATGGAGACATAGATTTATGGAATAGAACAGAGAATCTAGAGATTAAAACATCATCATATTACCATCTAATCTTTGACAAAGCAAACAAAAAGCATACACTGGTAGAAAGAGTCCTTATTCAGCAAATGGTGCTGGGATAACTGGATAACCACATGTACATTTTAGAACAATCTTTACTAGTCACCCATCATTTCTCTTCAAACCTCAAGCCTCAGATGGGCGGAGGGAGAGTATTTAGTGGGTCCACACTTACGGTGCATCTCAGAAGGGTACAGGTGAAACTTACTAAATGTAGAATATAAATGTCTCCACACAATAATGAAGAAAATGCCATGAAAGCTATCTCAACCAGTTCAATGAAAATATTTCAAATTGTATA
>CAUYRH010071111.1:0-13127 GCA_963574655.1 Perodicticus potto | reverse complement strand
TAAACATGAAAGAGATAAAGTCTCCATCTTTCTTTAAGGCTGCATAATATTCCATGGTGTACATATACCACAATTTATTAATCCATTTGTGGGTTGATGGGCACTTGGGCTTTTTCCATGACTTAGCAATTATGAATTGGGCTGCAATAAACATTCAGATACAGACATCTTTGTTATAATGTGATTTTTGGTCTTCTGGATATATACCTAATAGAGGAATTATAGGATCGAATGGCAGTTCTATATTTAGATCTCTGAGTATTCTCCAAATATCTTTCCAAAAGGACCATATTAGTTTGCATTCTCACCAGCAATGTAGATCTATAACCCAACTACAGCACAAGAATATGGGGAAAGGGGAGTGGGGGGAGGATGAGAGGAGGGAGAGTAATTGGTGGGTCCACACCTATGGTGCATCTTAGAAGGGTACAGGTGAAACTTACTAAATGTAGAATACAAATGTCTGAACACAACTAAGAAAATGCCATGAAAGCTATGTTAGCCAGTTCGATGAAAATATTTCAAATTGTATATAAAACCAGCACATTGTACCCCATGATTGCATTAATGTACCCAGCTATGATTTAATAAAGAAAAAAAAAGTGAACATGTTACATGAACAGGCATTTTTCAAAAGAAGACACACTATTAGCGAGAAAAAGAAAAAAACAAGAAAAAGAAAAATACTCAACATCACTAATTGTCAGAGAAAGGCAATTCAAAACCGCAATAAGATACTATGTGGGTCACTATGAAAGTTTTGAGACAGACTGTATTATGGTCCATTATTTCACTTCCAAGAAACACGGTCAACAGTGCTCTTTCATCTGTGTAAGTTTTAACTTGCTCAGCCTATTGGCATTGCTGGGAGGGCTTCATATGATTCTGTTCACATGGATTTTATGTTTCTTGATTAATATATATTTCAAAACTTTTGTAATGACCTGTATATCTTACTTCAATTAGAATGGCTAGTATTAAAAAGTAAACAAAGGCACAAACAATAGATGATGGCACAGATGTGGTGAAAAGGGAATACATACGCTATTGGTAGATATGTAAGTTGTTAATAGTATATACAACCTCTAAGGAGATCAATGCGGAGGTTTCTCAAAGAACTAAAAGTAGATAAATTGTTTGATTATGCAATCTTACTCCTGGATATCTACCCAAAGGACAAGAAATCAATATATCGAAAACATACTTGGACTCATATGTTTATTACAATACAGTTCACAATTACAGATATATGGAATTAACCTAAAAGCCTATCAACCAATTAGTGGATAAACAATATGTGGCACATAGTATATACCATGGAGTACTAAGAAAAATGAAACAATGTGTTTTGCCGTGATTTGAATGGAACTGGAGGCCATTATTCTAAGTGACATAACTCAGGAACAAAAAATAACTGCATATTCTCACGTATAAGTTGGAGCTAAACTTTGGTTACACAAGGGCACACGGAGTGGCATAGCGGATATTGGACACTGAATGGGGTGGGAGGAGGTGAATGGAAGGGGGAGCAATGGAAAATTACTTACAGGGTGTAATGTACACCAAAAGCCCAAATTTTACCACTATACAATATGTGCTTGTAACAAAATACAACGTGTTTTCCCCGAATCTACATTTCAGAAAAGGAGAAATATATTAAAATTAAAAAAATAGAAGAAAGCAGAAGAAGGCAAGGATCCCACTCTCACCACTTGTATTTAACATAGTAATGGAAGTTCCAGCAAGACCAATTAGGCAAGAAAAAGAAGTACAAGGCATCCAAATCAGAAAGAAAAAGAGTAAAACTTTCTCTCTTTTTATTGATAAAATTATCTTATAGCAAGCCCTAAGGACTCTACCAAAAACCTATTGGAGTTAATAAACAAATTCAGGAAACTTTCAAGTCACAAAATTGATGTACAGAATCAATTACATCTATAGATGAGCAACAACCCACATGAAAAAGAAATTAAGAAAGCAACTTCGCTACTAACAGCATCAAAAAGAATAAAATGCTTAGGAATAAATTTAACTAATCTATAAAACATTGGAAGAATTTGAAGAATACCACAAGTTCATGCATCAGAAGACTCAATATCATTAAAATGCCCATACTAATCAAAGTGATCTACAGATTCAGTGTAATCCCTATGAAAATTCTAATGGTAGTTTTTACAGAAATAGAAAAAAAATCCTAAAATTTATGTGGAAATACGAAAGAACAGAATTGGTAAAACAATCTTGAGTAAGAAGAACAAAGCTGGAGGCATCACACTTTCTAATTTCAAATTATGTTGCAAGTCATCAAATTAATATGGTACTGGCATAAAAACAGAAGCATAGTCCAAAGGAACAGAATGGAAAGACAAGAAATATACAGTCAACTAAATCTTCTACAAAGTCAACCAGAATACACAATGGGGAAAAGTAGTCTCTTTAATAAATGATATTGGAAAACTGTATATACACAGTTCAAAAAGAAAAGTAGGGCAGAGCCTGTGGTTCAGTGAGTAGGGTGCTAGCCTCATATACCAAGGGTGGTGGGTTTGAATCCGGCCCCAGCCAAATTGCAACAACAACAACAAAATAGCCAGGCATTGTGATGGGCGCCTGTAGTCCCAGCTACTTGGGAGGCTGAGGCAAGAGAATCGCCTAAGCCCAAGAGCTGGAGATTGCTGTGAGCTGTGATGCCACGGCACTCTACCGAGGGTGACAAAGTGAGACTCTGTCTCTACAAAAAAAAAAAGAAAGAAAGAAAAGTAGATCCTTGTCTTACACATACAGAAAAATCAACTCAAAATGGATTAAATGCTTCAATATAAGGCTTAATACTGTATAACTACTAGAAGAAAAAACATATGGGAAAATCTTCATGACAATGTCCTTGGCAACAATTTTTTTGATACAACAGCAAAAGCAAAAATAAATAAATGAGACTACATCAGACTAAAAAGTTTCTGCAAATCACAAAGGAAATAATCAACAAAATGAAAAGATAACCTACAGGATGAGAGAAAATGCTTTCAAACTTTATAGCCAAGAAGGGGTTAATATCTGACAAATAAAAACATTAGAAGAGGATGGGGGCTCCAGGTGTATGGCACACCTCTTGGGGGCGGGACACAATTGTAAGAGGGACTTTACCTAACACATACAATCAGTGTAACCTAATTCTTTGTACCCTCAAGGAATCCCAAACAATAAAAAACCACAGAATATATACAAACAATTTATACACCTTAATAGCAAAAAATTCCTGAATAAGCTGTTTTTAAGATGGGCAAAGGGTCTGAGTAGCTTTTCCCAATACACACCCAAATGTTCAAGAGGTATATGAAAAGGTGCTCAACATCACTAATCATCAGGGAAATGCAAATCAAACCACAATGAGATATCACCTCACACCTGTTAGAATGGCTATCATCAAAAAGGCAAAAGATAGCAAGTCCTAGCCAGGATGTGGAGAAAAGGGACCTCTTGTGGACTTTGTTGATAGGACTATAAATTGGTTATGCCATTATGAAAAACAGTATGGGTTCTTCAGAAAGTTAAAAATAGAACTACCAAAGGATCCAACAATCCTACTGTCAGGTATACAAAGGCAATGAAATAAGTTTTTTTTTTTTTTTTTTTGAGACAGAGCCTCAAGCTGTCACCCTGGATAGAGTGCTGTGGCATCACAGCTCACAGCAACCTCCAATTCCTGGGCTTAAGCGAGTCTCTTGTCTCTGCCTCCCAAGTAGCTGGGACCACAGGCACCCGCCACAACGCCCGGGCATTTTTTGGTTGCAGCCGTCATTGTTGTTTGGCGGGCCCAGGCTGGATTCGAACCTGCCAGCTCAGGTGTACATGGCTGGTGCCTTAGCCCATTGAGCCACAGGCACCAAGCCTAAAATAAATATTTTGAAGTGATATTTTCACTCCCATGTTCATTATAGCATTATTCACAATAGCACAGATATAAAAATGACCTATGTATTGGTTGATGGATGAATGGATAAAGAAAATGTGAAAAAATATATATAATTCTGTCTTTAAAAGGAAGGAAATCCTATGATTGTGACAACATAGCTGAAACTGGAGGACTTTGGGCAATGTGACATAAACCAGGCATAGGAAGACAGACACTGCATGACCTCACTTGTATGTGGAGTCTACAAAAGTCTAACTTACAGAATCAGAGAGCAGAAGGGAGGTTACCAGGGGTTGGGTGCAAGGAAAGAGGAGAAAGGTAGCTCGAAGTTTATAAACTTTTCAGTAACAAGATGAATAATGTCTTAGTCTATCTTGTGCTGCTGTAACATAAATTTATTTTCTCACAGTTCTAGAGGGTGGGAAAAAATATGAAGATTAAGATGCCAATATCTGGTGGTGAGGGACTTCTGGCTGAATCATCACAGGTAGAAGTTATCATAGGGCAGAAGGAGAAAGAGATAGAAAAGAGAGCTCACTCTTTAATAAGGGCACTGATCTCACCTATGAGGGCAGAGCCTTCATGGCCTAATCACTTCTTAAGTGTTCCACCTCTTCATACTGTTATGATAGAAATTAAATTTCAGTATGAGTTTTGGAGGGGAAAAGCATTCAAGCCATAGCAAATGAGTTTTGGAGACCTAATGGTGATTACAGTTAATAATAATAACGTATCATATACTTGAAATTCAGAAAGTGAATAGATCTTAAGCATTCTTACTACAAACACAGAGAAAGGGAATTATATGAGGTGATAAGTTAATTAGTGAGATTGTGGTAATAATTTCATTGTGTATATATATATATATACATATATATATATATATATATACACACACACACACACACACACACACAAACATACAGATACCCACACCCACAAAACATCAGGATGTATGCCTTAAATTGTACAATTTTTATAGGTCAATTATGTCCCATAAATCTGGGAAAGAAAAAGAACAGAAACCATGCTCGCCAAAAGGGAGTGGCTTACTTCCAAGTGCTGCAAGTAAAAAAGTGTCAACTCAGAGTCCTATTTCTAGCGAAAAATATCCTACAGTGAAGAAAGAAAATCAAGACAATCTCTGATGATGAAAATGTCAAAGAATTTGTCACTTGCAGACCTGTCCTAAAAGAATGACTAATAAAATTTTTTTTGTTTGTTTTTGAGAGAGTCTCACTTGGTCACTCAGGGTAGAGTACCTTGGTGTTATAGCTCACAGCAACCTCAAACTCTTGGGATCAAACAATCTTCTTACCTCAAACTCCTGAGTAGCTGGGACTACAGGTGCTCACCATAATGCCCGGCTATTTTTTTTTTTTTTTTAGTAGAGATGGGGTCTTGCTCTTGCTTAGGCTGGTCTCAAACTCCTACCTGAAATAATCCACCTGCCTCACCCTACCAGAGTGTTAGGTTACAGGGGTGAGCCACTATACCTGGCCTAAAAAATTCTTTAAACAGAAAGGAAATAATAAAATATGGGAACATGAAACATCTGGAAGGAATAAATAATAACACACTAAGCAAAAATATGTGCAAATACAGTAGATTTTCCCTCTTAATTGTTTAAAAATAATGCTTGATGATTAAAGCAAAAATCATTAACACTCTTTTTAGTGGTTCTGATGAATAGAGAGGGAATATTTAAGGCAATTTAAAACTGTAATGTTATAAATGGGGAGAGAAAAAAATCTCAAAGGGAGATAAAATCTGTATATTTCACTTGAACTGGTAAAATGATGACACAAATAGACTATGGCAAGTTATGTATGTATGTATAATGGAACACCTAAAGCAATCACTAAAAATCTATACTAAGAGATACTCTCAAAAAACACTATAGATAAATCAAAAATAATTTCTTTTTAAAAGTCAAGTAAACTACAGGAAGTCAGGAATGAGAAGGGAAATGAAAAACAGAAGGAATAAACAAAAATACCCTAAAATAAAGTGGCAGACTTAAGTTTTAGCTTATCCATAATTACATTAACTGTAAATGGTCTAAATACAATTAAAAGACAGAGATTGGCCATATAGATTATAAAACATTAACCAACTATATGGTTGGTTACCAACTATATGTATACCCAGAACAAACTTCTTTCTAATATGATATAAACTAGTTGAAAATAGAAGTCTAGAAAATGATGTATCATGCATATATTAAAAACAAGAGAGCAACATAGCTAAGATAAAATGGACCAATTCCAAGAAAAATACCAATTACCATAACTCACCCAATATGAAATAGCTAATTTGGATAGTCTTGAAACTATCAAGCAATTTAAAATCATAAATTTTAATAATTCTCTAATAAGGAATCTCCAGGTGGAGGCCAGGAGCAGTGAATCAGAACTGTAATCCCAGCACTTTGGGAGGCTGAGGTAGGGGGATCACTCGAGCTCAGGACTTGGAGACCAATCTGAGCAAGAAACCCCATCTCTACTAAAAATAGGAAAAATTAGCTGGGTGCAGTAGCACGTGCCTGTTGTTTCCATTACTCAGGAGACTGAGGCAGGAAGATTACTTGAGGAGTTTGAGGTAGCAATGAGCTATCATGATGCTTACTGTACTTTACCCAGGACAACAGAGTAAGCCTCTGTCAAGAAAGAACTGAAAGGAAGGGAAGGGAAGGGAGAGGAATAAAGGAGCAGGGAGAGGAGGGAAGGGTAGAGCTCCAGATTCAGATGGTTTTGTTAAACCACCTGAGAATTTTACAAAACATTTAACAAAGAAATAGCACTAATTCTATATAATTTCTTTTAGAATATGTCAGATGTGGTACTTAGATGAATTAATAAAATATTGTTCATTTAAAAATCTATACAATTATTGATATTTTCTATCATTTACTAAGGGAGATATGTTAAAATAATTCATTATGATATGGAAATGTCTATTTTTCCTTTTAGGTCGGTCAATTTAGCTTTATATATTTTGAATCTATGTTATCACATGGATATACATGTACAAAAGGTTTGAATCAGTGAATAATTGAAAATGCTTTAATGTCTATTTTCTCTAATTTTAGTACGGTGACATAATTTCTCATCTGGTTAGTATTTTCACAGAAATTTTTCCTATTTACCAAAAATTCTTTTTAAAAAGTCTGTTGGAGGCGGTGCCTTTGGCTCAAAGGAGTATGGCACTGGCCCCATATGCCGGAGGTGGCGGGTTCAAACCCAGCCCCAGCCAAAAACTGCAGTCTTCTGAATCTGACTTCTCCACATAGTAAAATTCACTTAAGATTTGTACATGTTGTGTGAATTGATAGTCTGTCCTTTTATTGTTTAGTAGTGTTCAATTGCATGGTTGTACTATATGGTGTTTATCCATTTAGCAGCTGAGGGACATCTGGGTTGTTTCCAGTATTTGGTAAATATGAATAAAGCTCTTATAAACATTTATTTATTATAAGCATAAGTTTTCATTTCTCTTGGTAAATATGCAGAAGTGGGATTGCTGTTTCATGTTGTATATGTATGTACAATTTTACATACATTTGTGTATGTATGTTTAATTGTCAAAGAAAAATTACCAAATTGTTTTTCAAAGTGGCTGTACCATTTTGCATTTCCACCAGCAACACTTTTTTTTAAATAATTTTATTAAATCATAATTGTGTATATTGGTGCAATCATAGGGCAGAATGTGCTTCATATACAATCAGAAACATTTTGATCGTACTGTGAGAGATAGCCCTCATAGCATTTTCTTAATCACTATATAAAGACATTGATTGTTTTATTTCTTCTCCTTCTTTTTTTTTAAAGTCCAAATATTATATTGGACATTTTAATTGATGATAGAAATGAAAACTCCTTTATTGGGTTAGTAGAAAAAACTGGTTTGTGTCAACAACAGGATTACTGTAGCATTAGTAAACAATACACACAGTAACTTCACCAAATCATTTCTCAGGGTTTATTTATACTAAATAATTAGAATTTTTCTTAAATATTTGAATATTTAAATTGGCAACATTTAAATTTTTGTGAATTACATAGTTACAGCATGAAGTTTTCTGTGAACTGAATAAATGTATAATAAAATGATATAGAAACACTTCTATGCTTCTAATTCATTCTCATGAGATGTAAATAGAAGTCACACATTTAATAGAGTTCTGACTTCTTGGAAGTACAATAAAATAGAACAAGAGCTTATAATTACATTCTCTGCAGAATTTATTTCACATTAACTGAAAACAAAGTAACCTTATTTACAAATGTTGACTTGTAAATATGAGAGAAAGTATGGTGATAAAGGTAAGGCTTTGAAGTGAATGGGAACATATAGGTAAATAAAACCCTCTTCATGACACAGGGTCAGGCAAATAAAACTTATTAACATGTGGTTCTTTTTCAAGGGGAGAAGAGAAAATAGAATGACAAAACATTAGGGACAATGCAATTAGACAAATGAAACATACAAAATAGACAAAAGAAAAAGAATAATCTATCATTTAAACTCATAATTGTATTCCATAATCTTTATCAGATCAATATGGTCTATGAAAACCATACACTTTGGGACACATATTAGACAATATCTATTTTGGAGTTTGAAAACTGAATACAGATAATTTATTCAATACAATAACCAGATTAACTTTGTTAGTGATTATAGGGATGAAAAAAAATTGAAAATAAGAAAAATAATTAGCCATGTAAAATTTACAATCTTTTCCTTGCTTTTGTAATACTGGGATACACATTTCTCTATATTCAAAGATATAAATATATGTACACATATCAATAAATACTCTTTTTTTAATATGAAATTACTCTAATTTGTTGTTAAAATGTGCCTAGAATTACAGTTTGGTAACATTACAAGAGTTTAATTAAATAAACTGTTTTAAATTCTGCAGCATCATGGACAAACCATTGAACTTCTTAATCTAAAGAGATCTATTTCCAAGATGAATTGGAAGGGAATTTTCTGGTTAATACTGAGAATAAGGCTAAAAAAAATTAAACTCAAAATGAAATAGCTTATGTGATATTTACATGGCCTCACAGCTTTTGTTGAGAAACTCAGTGATTTTTACAAAGAACATTAAGTTTGCTTAAGAAAAACCTCTAGCAAGTGAAAACCCTCTTCAAATTAATCACGCATATGTTTTTGCAGCAGACAGATGAGCAAAGCACCAGGAGACTTACTATAGATGGAACTTTTTAGTTTTTATTGTTTATATTATAATTTTACAATTCAATAAAATGTTCAGAAGTCTATATATCAACTTTCTACAAAGAAACCTAACGCACTTAAAAAAACCCAAAGCTGTACAATAAATATTTTTTGAAATATATTCCTTGATAAAGCATCTTATTCACAAATGTCTCCCACATCTATTCTGTGAATAAATTAATTTAATGCAGCAATAAATACTTAAAAGTAAAGAGAAATGATGAGGCCCATGAGTTGAGGACAGGTTTTAAAAAATTCGGATCTGTTTGTTTATCATTAAGGTGATAAATATTTTCAAATGACATTTAATAATAAAAATCATTCAACTACTGGATGAATTACACTAACAGAACAAAAATGAGTATATACTTTCAAATCAGTTAAAAATGAAATGGAAAGTAGTGAACCAAGAAAAAGGAAGGCAATACAAGAGAAGATTAAAATGGAAAAATGAGTAATAAAAAATAGAAAATGCCATATAAGATTAGAAAAATAGCTGGGCGCCATAGCTCACGCCTACAATCCTAGCACTTTGGGGGTCTGAAGTGGGTGGATTGCTCGAGCTTGAGAGTTCCAGACTAGTGTGAGCAAGACTGAGACACCATCACTAAAAAATATAAAAAATAATTTTAAAAAAGACTATAAAAATAAATGCAAATATAAAAATAATCAAAATAAATGAAAATTTACCACATTGATCAGTTGGAAGATACAGATTCTCAAATTTGATTTAAAAAACACCTGTTTTCTACACATGAACAAGTTCATGAAGAGGTTTATAGCTAACTGGAAAATAAAAATTAGAAATGCTAGTCTGAACAAAACAGGTGTAGATTTGCTAATAAGTGAAAAAAGAGATTTAAAAAACCTTTACTTTCAAGAATGTGTTGTTACTTGATTGCAAAGGCTTTCATTCATTCAGGAAAATACACTAATTCTAGACTTCACTGCAGTTTACATATTGGAAAGAAATTAGAGGAGAAATTTATAAACATTCCTTCAAAGTAAGAAGTTTTAACCAAGGGTTGGTGGGGTCACAGTGTGTGGTACACCTTTCCGGGGTAGGACACAATTATAAGGTGGTCTTTATCCACCAAATGCAATCAATGTAACCTGGCTCTTTGTACCCTCAATGAATTCCCAACAATAATAAATAAATGAATAAATAAATAAATAAATATATTTATTTATTTTTTATCCTTGGAAAATTAAACTATCACAGGAAATTATTAAAGAAAAATAGCTTTCATAGATGCGGACAAATATCTTATAAAACTGAAACACATTATTGACAAAGTTACTCTCAGACAAAAATTGGAAGGGAATTTTTATCCAAATAAAGGGGACTGATCAAGAATTGTATTTTAAAATCATATTGAAATTCCAAGTATTTGAAGTATTACCTTTCAATTTCAGAAGAAGACAAAGCCACTATCTCTGATTTCATTGAACATTTTAATTAAGGTTCTAATACAAATAAAAGAAAAAAAATTTAAAAATTCATATAAAACTAGTTTACTAAATGAAGTACCACAATATTGGAAAAATAGACATTCTATGTTTGCTAAAAACCTCAATGAAATTCAAGCAAGGGGTGACAGAAATGGGTTGGGCAAATTCCCAACCAAAGAGTACATTGCAAAGGTGTATAGCACACGTCCTGGGTGTAGGATACACATTCCATTCAGACTTTAATGTCACAAATGCAAACTATAGAATCTAATCATGTTATTCCACATTAGTCTGAAATTTAAAAATAAAAAAATAAAATTATTATAGGTTTATTTAATAAAATCCACATTAAGTGAACTTGGATTTGTCGGTTTTATTGATTATTCTTTTTTTCTTGCCTATACCATGGAAAATAATAATACTTGAAACAAATTAATAAATTAATCAGATTAACTTGTGATGCTTTTATTCAACATATGCAAATTAGGGCCATTATTTTAAATCATGACTTTAGTAGAATGTTCTGCAGATTACTCAGTTATGCATTTAGAGCAAGCATCTCACAAAGCTGGCTGACACTCCTGTTTTGCACTTTGCTATGTTTCCAGCAAATCCATCCTACCCATGATATGGGCATGTTTGGACATCTACATAAGTGGGATAATACACATCTTTCAAATGTTGTTTAAAAAGGTCCACAACAAAATGTTGTCCAATTCCAGATTTAAATGAAGCTCAGTGAATTATAATCATTTTTTTTTTTAAGCAATAAGATCTTGGTATGTTGTCCAGGCTGATGTGAAGTTCAGAGGCTATTCACAGACATGATCATAGTGCCCCACAGCCTTGAATTCCTGTGCTCAGCAGATCCTTCAGCCTCAGCTTTCTGAGGAACTCGGACTACAGCAACAGGTCAATATGCCAGTCTGTCATCACATTTTGATACAAATAAATCACAAGTAAGCTGATTATACAGGTCGTTGAATAAGTTGCATGTTGATTATAGAAAACTTTAGAAGATCTCACTGAAGAATTCTATTTTCTGCCTCCGTTAAAAATGTGTCCATAAATGCTTCCTCAAGGACTGAAAGAAAACTGTAATTTTAGAAAATTTTATGAGATTCAAATAGATTTTCTGCAAATTCATATGAGAATTGTATATCTAAATTCAGCTAAAATGACTGAGAAAAAATGTTTATGTACAATAGTCCGTTTGATTTGGTTTTGTGTTTTCCATCATATTTCACTTTTCATAGTTAATGTAGCCTTGCTGAATTCATTACAAATCCTTATATAGAACTTGAATGTTTATCCTTTAACTAACACGATTTTCTCATACTCATCATTTGCTTCATTTTTATAGGAAATTATACCCATCTTTCCACCAGCTCAACATCACTACGCTATGATTTATTTCTCTCTCCTGATATATCATCATGTTTCATAGGCTCAGTTTTTTAACAGAAATATATCCACTTTTACATATCCTCATGAATTGCGTAAGTTGTACTGAAGATAGAGTCTACTGTTTTCAATTTTGGAGGCACAAAGTGATTTGTAAAATATTCCATAAGCAGTAGGCATATCAATTTACCTGTCCCATTAATATTATCTGCATGTATGAATATTTAATTGTCCATTTACACACAATACTACCAAGCAAATATAAAACATAGAATAGGAATGTTCACCTGGCCTTAAGTAATCTTTGTTTAAAATAACTCCTTTAACACAATTACAAGAGGGACTTAACCTAACAACCACAATCAGTGTAACCTAATTCTTTGTACCCTCAATGACTCTCAAGCAATAATAAATAAAAAAATAAATAAAATGACCTCTTTATATAAAAACTGTATCTCTTTTGGAAATAAACAAATTTCATTTAGAAATTACTACTAAAAATTTGTAAACAAAATCAGTTAATTAGCATTTGTTGATGTAACTGCCCTAAAAATGTATCTAAATCCATTGAAACGATGAGTGTTAATTAATGAAAATATTCTTGAAATAATGAATCAAGTTTAATTCGATTTAAATATTGCGACTTCAAATGAAAATAATTTTAAGAGACATTCTACAAATAGGGTAATGTTGATCTATGTTCTATGTGTCACTACACAGATAAACAAAAGATATTTTGGAGCTACAATACTGATAAACTCATGCCTTTGCAGTTAAAATTCAGCTGTCATACACGAAAGGTATACAACTTTGAGAAACTTACTAAAAGATTTCTTATTTTCTTGCTTATCCTTGGGCAACTGATAAAAGTAGAGTTTAAAAATGTGTACTTAAATGTTGTCGTAGTTACATGTAAAACACTGGATAAATACAGGGACATTCCCCTCCTTCTCCTTTTCTCTGAGCTATCTATACTGTGGTTAATTTTACAGAGAGAGGGAAAAAATGCCAAATGTGTATTCTGCTTTCATATAAACAAAAGCTTCTGTACAGAAGCTTTTTAATTTGATCAGGTCCCAGTAGTGTATCTTTGATACTGCTTCAA